>VZRL01000790.1:731655-886450 GCA_013397895.1 Origma solitaria
ATGTTAATCGGTCAGAGTAAAGGTGCCATATAAAAGTTTTAAGTAGCTGCCTGGGAGTATTGGGGTGGCTACTGAGAAACTCACAGCTGTTTTGTAGTCAATGGAGCTGCTTTCCCACTGGAACGGGTGCTGGAAATGCCCGAAGGTGGACTTACATGAGAGATGGCTGTAGCCTCTTGCATTAACTCTGTGTATAACCATGTGGTGCTCCCTCTGTGCTGTGTGGCATAGAAAAAATTGCAGCACTGTTTATTTGGCTCCCTGAGATGGGACTTTTTCTTGTGGATGTCCTGCAACTGCAGAGTTCTCTAGTCAGATTGGGTCTAAGGAAGTCTCTGCCCCTCTCGATGGCATTGATTTCAGTCTCTCCCCTTCAATCTCTCCCCTGTACTGCTATTATCACCCCTGTATGTGTAGAGCTCTTAAGATGGAGGAAGGATGTGCTGTGTGTATGTCCAATTGAGGCTGGAAAGTGACAAAAGGGTTGGCTTTCCCCATCAGGAGGAAATCCAGTGTTGAAATGAGCTCAGGATCCTTCCTGGGATTAAGGAAATGCCACCATGCTCCTGACGGAACCCTTGCAGCAAATGGGACTCATACCTAGAGCAGGGCAAGTGCAACTTACTTAAAGCATATACAGAGGGCTTTGGTAAGCATCAGAAAATATAGCTTTGTGCTGGGAACTACAAAAAAAGAAAGACAAAATACTGTGCTTTGAATGAGATATAAAATGTCATATTCTGAAATTTGACCCGAGTTTAACAAATATATATTTAACAAGACATCCCTCTTGTGTGTTGCAATTAGTGGTGCAGAAACCTCCTGCCTTCTGGAAGACAGACTGCAGGTGATAAACAGTATTTCTTTTCCTTTATGGTTAAAAAAGTAAAATAATTATTTGTAAACAACGAAACAACCATCTACTTTCCCAGCTGCCAAAAAATAGTAGGTGTAGTTTCTGGGGATTTTTGACAGAAATCTTAAGCAGTCCTTCAGTTAAAAAAAGATGAAGAAGTGTTTGGTTCCGTTGCTACTATTCCATGTGAACTTGAAGTAACTCCAGAATTTAAAGCTTTTGGGTGAGGTCACTGGTGATTTGAAATTCTTCTCTTACACGGTGGATGAAAGAATCCAGTCATTTGAGAAGAGATTTATGTGGATGAAAACAGATAAATTTTTCATATTTGAATAGAGAGGAAAGGACTTTCTTGCAGTGAAAAAAATAGATTAAACCAGGAAAACTCATGTAGACAGTGTCAGAAAAGGAAAGCAATCTGTGATATTTTTAGAGCTGCTTCAAATACAATTTATATATATAAGTTGAAATGTCAAAAAGACTGTGGTACTTGAATTTTAGTGAATTTCTTTGGGAAGTGTGTACTCAACTACATATTGTCCTTAATCTTACTCATTAGGTGCACCCCTTTTAGTTCCAAATGTGAAAATGACAAATCGAAAGCATGGTTCACTAAGTCCTACATGTTAAGGAATATAGAAGGTCCCACTAACATTACAGTACTACTGCACTTTAAACTTAGAGTTTGGTTATTGTTTCAGATACGGCTTTCCTCAGAATCCGTAAAACTTGTGCTGAGGACAAATTTCCCCTGCTGCCACATACACAATGTCAGCACCAGTAATGCCAAGAATCAGCGCTGGCTGCTGCTATGCTTGGCTGATAACATCCATTTGGCCATTGTGCCTGGATTTCCCTCTGTGAAAGCTGCAGCACTGAGGGTTGACTAGATGCATTCCTGGATCTAGCCCTGATAAGGAGCTTGACTATGCTGTAAATTGTGCCTAGGGCTGGGAACTTGAAAGGACAGGGGATTTGCAAAGTAAATGTACCTTTTATGGAATAGCTGGAGCCCAGTCAGGGGGTGGCAACACTTATCAGTGTCTGTTGAAACTTCAAAGTGGGGCACAGAGAATCTCTGGGTAATGGCTGATTCAAATAAATCTTTGAATAATACTCCTGTTATTATCGTTGTCCTATTATAATCTTTGTCTACGACTTTTGTTGTACAAAGGACTGATGACTTAGCTTGTCCTGTTGTGTACAAAACACATATTCTTTCAAGTTATCCTTCTTAGTTCATGCTGTTTATTTCCCTCTCAAGGTATGTAGTGAATGCTTTTTACTTTCCCCTGCAGACAGAAAAATATCTTCAATTAGATATTTATCTAAAGCTGTTATCGGCTTTAGCTGTGTCTGTTACATAATGGAATTCCCATGCAGTAAACTCAAGCAGGCCTGCCCTGCAGCCCCATCTAATAACAGCGAGAGGTGCACATTAAACTCACAGTGTGGCCACATTAGTTTCACAGTAACTTTTGTACATTATCACAGAACAAAAATAAAATTAGCCACCAATAATATTGTAACCAGGAAAGCAGCATATAGGAGGGATAAAGAAAGAACAATTTAGGGCTATAAATTATGAATATTTAATGATAGCAAGGTACTTTTTTTGCAGAGCTTATCTTAGCTGGATCCCTCTTTGCTAACAGAAGCATCTATTTTTTTTTTAAAAAATTTTTAATTCTGCTTTAAACAATTACTAAGCCCTTTTGTCCAGTTTCTCATGTTCCTTCTTATATCCTTGGTATAAGACTTCACATTGAGAGCCTAGCGCAAGCTTCACCTTTTTTCCTATTGAAAACTTTTTGCTTCTTATGCCTAGGGAGATGAAGGTAAAGACCAGAATGAAAAGAACATACAGCTTCTAAGTGGGAAGTGATGTGTTCTTTTCACATGCATTTTGCTCAAAATATATACTAAGCTGTTATTAGTTGTTAGACTAATGTAAACCAAGCTCCTTATAGTTTTCAGATGGTTTCATTGATTTGTATATCTGAAATCTGCAAGGCTGTTGACATCTGCTGCTCTGAGACTGAAACACGCTGAATGCTACTAATTGTTTGTTGAGCTGTGGAGCCTCTTCTGCAATTAGGCCACTTTTTCTGATGAGAAAATCAATTTTAAATTAAAGGACTGCACTAGGGAAAGGTGTAACTTAAAGATTCTACCTAAAAGGAAATTGGAAAACTATACTAGAGTTGTAGCACTTTGTCATGCAGCAGATTTGAAGAGCTTTTATTTCTGCAGTACACCTCAGTACCTGAAGATGAACTTTTTGCAGAACATGATAATTCACTTTCAGAAGTTCAGTTACATTATTTTAGAGTTGGTATGATTGATGTGCTGGTGATAAGACAGCATTTGGGGACCATACAGCGTGCATGAATGATAGCAGAAGTACACACAGGACAACTGAACAGTGATGCTTGGGGAATCTTATGTGATGCACTCACATGTTATTTAATTGCAGAAATATCTTTTCCTAGTGAACTACAAGTGCATTTTTTACCAAGAGAGTAAGTGCAATTGGTACAAAGAGCATCCTTTATGACATCCTGAGGTCATGGTGTTTTCCCCCTTTTTATTTTTATGCTGCCAAAGCAGGCAAGCAAGCTCAGACACAGAGCTGCTGACTAGGCTACTGCACTTTGTACAAACTAGAGCAACCTGAGCCTATGTTCTTTCGCATCTCTTTTATTTGATGCTGACTCTCCTTTTCACCCTTTGCTTCTTTAACTTTGCTTCTAGTGGATGTGAGATGTCTCTGCTTCGTGTCAGGTGAAGGTGTGAAACTGGGCTAAGTATTAGGTTTGTAAGCTCCTTAGTCAATCCTCTGTAGCTATGTTCTGGCTGAAGAACTCCAATGATCTTCTTTGCAATTACTATCATTATTAATCTGGCTTGGCTTGGCTATTAGCTGGTGAGTTCACACTGATACAGTAAGACTCTTATATTTAGGCTGAACTGCTTGAATCCTTGCCTGTAGTCATGGACAGATGGATTGGTGATGGACAGGTTTTTCAGTGTCCAATACTCATAAGATGATCCCCTCACAATTCCAGAGATACTGACCTTTCCAGGAATAGAAAATACCTCACTCACATGCAATCTGCTTGATCTTCTGAGAAAAGAAAATATAATGATGATGTGAAAAGGCTGAAATGAATCCTTTCAGTCAAACATTGGTTGGTTTGAGTCAGAAATAGTTATGTATGTAGAAGAAACTTGGGTACTACATAAATATCTGTGCACATGCAAGTATGAAGCATTTAGATCATGTGTTCTTTACATTTCCCAAGCATGGCAAGGAGTATGTATTAAAGAGAGCTTTTTGTTCCACCTAAACTAAACAGAGAAAACACTCATCTCCTTGGCAAAGAAAGGAGGCATTATTTTTATTTGTCTCATTGATGGATCTTTCAATTAATTGTGCAAACTTCCTGACACAAAATGAAAATAAAATCACTGAAATAAAATCAGTTCAGTTCAATTCAGTTCCATGTCTTCTCCTTTAACTATTCTGCCAAGAACTTTTTGTTAGCTATTATTGTAATACTGATTTCAACATAGAATTCACATGGTATTATCTTTATATTTAACACACCTTTTATATCTAAACCTCTTTTAAATGTCATTTCATGAACTACATCCCATAAGAAAAGTTGCAAAGAGAAGCTCAAGGTATCATCATGTGAACTTGATATGCTGTCTTTAGATGGGTAGATTCTTTTCTTACAGACAGATTAATTCTGCACAATTTGGCTTGGTGAACTACACAGAATGTTGAGTCTTACAGTCAGAATTCAGCAAGTTGTTGATATGTGCCTGAAATGTAATAGTCTTGTTACAGTAAATAAAAGAAATGGCACCATTGTATAGGTGCTACCCTTATTGAGGTGTGGAAGGCAATGTACCAAGTTCTTTCACAAATGCCGTCACTGGATCTGCCTTGTGTCTGTTTTCCCCATATTTCTCTTTCAACAATAAGTTAATTCCATCCCTTCCTTAGTGCACAGAAATGTAGGAGTGGCTTTATCTGGACAAAAGTGCTCTCTCACCCAAAAGTTCGTGTCTGGAACTTTTTGAGTCTTTGAGTTGTGCTAACTCAAGTTTTTGCTAACAGACATAAATTACATTTTATTGTGTTGCTCTGGCTATGTGCTAAGGGGATTAATTTCAAGGCAATATATATGTTTCTCTCTCACTGCTGTCTGTGGCTTCCAAAATGGGAGGGTAGCTTTAATTTGCTCTGGAGGGGCTGGTAGGGAGGGATGTTGACTCAGTTTCCTATCTGTTCTCTGCATTTCTTTCCTCCCTGAGGTAACATGATCCACAGCTTGGGTTAAGCAAGCCTCTTTGTAAAGAAACATTGACCCAGTCTTCCATTTGTGAGTGTCGGTCTCGACCTTGTCAGGACATAAACTGATAAAAATATTTGTGAAGCCCTTATCTGTGGGCTGAATCATTTGTCTTTGTGGGGTTTTGAACCTGGGCCGTCTGATGAAACCCACAGAAAAATGTGGTGACTCTTATCTTGGACCTTCTCTAGCACAGGCATAGGGAACATGGCCTGTAAGGGGATCATTTTCCACACTTTTATGGAAAAGCAGCACAGCAAGGTCAGGAGAGGGCTGGTCCCTGGCTTAGCTGAACCGAGACCAAGCAAGGCAAGGTGCCTCATTCCACGGTTGGTGGCTGCTAAGTCTGGGGGTTATTATGAGTAAACACTAAAGCAGTTTGTGTAATTCATCTAATGTCAAGGAAACTTAGGCACTCACTCAGACAGTTGCAAGCCCAAGTGCATTTAATTTAATGTGCTGTTATTTTATTAGTGAAGCAGATAATTTCCAGCAGCTTGCTTTTGGGTCTGCACTTAGCAGTTGTTGCCTTGATCAGCTGGAACTTCTGGAATGGAAACTCTGGTTGTTTGCCTAATCCTGATTTAAGATTGCAAATAACTTTGCCCATTGCATTTTGCTGTTTCAGAATATGCCCTGACCTGCAAGAATTCAAATTCCAAGGAAGTATATGGGAGACAAAAAAAGCCTTGATCTTAGAGCTACATCTCCCTCAAAACCTTCACATAAAGTAGGATATATGTAGATTGTGATCATTTAATATAGAAAATTATACTTTCCAGTTTTCACATTTGATTCTTCAGAGGTAAACTCTTATTTACTCATGCACTCTCTCAACACCATGAATAAACCAGAAGAGCAATCAGGTTAAATACAGACAACCTGGTGTGTTATAATGGATGGTCCCAGTACAAAGAAAAAAATTCACAACGTGTTTGCAGATGGGTGGCAGTGCTGATATTCAGTAAAGGATATGTAAAGCATGAGGGAGAAAAGTCCGTACAGAAAATTGTGCGCCTGAGGACAAATTCTGGAAAGGGGGTGCATGAAGCTGCCTGAAATGAATACTGGATGAGCATGACTGAATACAAGATACAGGAAGATACTGACTTATGAAGAAGTAGAATTGCCATGAATAGTTCAGTTTAGGGTCCTGGGAAGACTATTCAGTCAGAAGGTTACAATGTAGGAAGGGTGGGAAACAGGCAAAACTTCTAAGTATTCTGTTACAGAGTAGGACATCTATTTTTCTAACATGTCTTGAATGTTCTCCACGGAACAACAGAAACACATCATCAGAAAATATCGCAAGATTAGTCAAATTGTTGGATAATTTATACTTTTTATGATGTGCAACATAGAAAGGCTAGTAGAGTCACTAAAGTGTTAAAACATTTGTCTTGTGCCTCCTGTAGAAGAAAGAATATGTTAAAATTGCAATATAAAGGTCTTCTTAAACTGGAAATAGAGAGAGAGAAGAGGGAGTCATGATTCCAGGAAGTGCTTTGAATATCAAAGGCAACCCTGAATATTTCATTTGCTTTGAAAGGACACTGATCAAGCGTTGAATGTTTCATTTGCATTAAAAAGGGATAAGAATACACAGCTAAGAGAAATCATCCAGGATTGGAGGAAATCAGCCAGCAGATGGAGTAACTTGATGAAGTCTGCACCCTTAGCTTCTGCAACAAGAGTTTTTGGATGATTATTGTTTCTTGAGCGCCTAAGAAGAAACCATTTTGCTGTTGAAATTTAAGTGTGCATTATTAAGCGTATTTATTATTTGCAATCCGGTTTACTATTTTTAAAATTATTATTATAATTACAATTTATTAATTGTAATTAATTGTGTGAACTTTATCTTCATAAACTAGTTTTTATTGTGCTTTAAGCTTTCATACTCACATAGTATTATAGGGGAAGTTTTGGTGAAGCTGAGAATTTGGGGATTTATAATCTCTTCGAATGTTAAAAGAATATATATGAACCAGTTTCCTCGGGACAATCTGCACACAAAATAATGTTTTTAAGGAACATGTGTGCTTTTCTGGTGAGCCACAGGAGCTGGGATGCAGCCTATTAAATACAGAAACTGGTCCAGTGAACGACCACCCTTAAAGCAGCAGTCCATGGAGATATCTTACCACAAAGTGTGTGGAATGAAGCAAGACTTTTTCATCTAGTCTGCTTGATCAATGGGATTGGAGCAGAGTCAAACTACAGTAGCTAACCTGTCTGTTATCCTTAAATAAGATTGTTTGAGGCTTTGGCCTGAAACCATGCCTAAGTCAGAGAGTTCAGTTTGACAGTAGCTTTCAACATTTATTTTGTAATTAAAGCCTTTAATTCAGTCTCTTTGCAACCACAGAACACAAGCTTTGTGAAGTCTTCATATAATTTGTGGAAGTCCTCATGGATTAAAAAAAATCTACGATTACTTTGTAGATAGGCATAGAATTTGTGAATCTTGTCTTGCCATCCTGGCATTTTTTGAAAAGAAAAATGTTTAGATTAAATTAAAGAAGAGTGATTGGTGAAATGCCAATGGTGAGTGGGTGCCAATACAAAGAGTCAACCCGCTGGCTAGAGTTAGCCATTGTACCTCCCAGCCCTCCTCAAAGACATTTTGGTAAGCAAAACCAGAATTTACAACAGAGTTGTAACAGTTAAGGAAGCTGAAGAATCTTTGTTACAGAAGATTGGAAGGTACCTGTGAATGGCAAAAATTACTGCTCAATTTATTTGATGTATTATGACACAAAGGTTCTTGCCAGAGCTCTTGGCTCATAAGCTGAAAAAAACCCCAAACCTCTTATTACTCTAATTAGACACATAAATCAGGTCAGATTTTTTCTATTTTGGCAAGAGATGGACAAGTCATAAATACAATTGTAACTGTGCTTTGTAGGAATTTGAAGGAATGCTTTGTAGCATTGCTGCTGGGCACTAAAAAATGATAGGGTTGGTTGGGATTTTCTTCCTAACCCTTGAAGGAAAAGGATTCAGTGCCCCTTCTAAGAATGAGATTAAATTGTTGTATATTAACCCCTGGTTAGGGCAAATAATAGATAATTAGATTTTAGAATCTTTTTCATTAAAGAGGAAAGATCTTTGCTACTCTTCCATATTCCATGTTCTCTAAGTTACATCATGTATGCAACAAATTAAAATTTTTTTTGCAGATGATATTTGGTTCTAAAACCCATGAAGACTTGGTTTCATATTATGAGAATGCATTGAGAACTGTGTACATAATATGTGTGTAGATGTCACAGAAAATTCTTTGCTCTAGGATAGATGAAATACAATTTTCAGGTTTAGCAAATGACATTGAAATATCTAGGATATTAATGATAGAAAATGCAAATAGCTGTGTGTGCTGGTTTGAGCTGAGGTAGAGTTATTTTTCTCCACAGTAGCTGCTCTGGGGTTCCATTATGGGTTTGTAGCAGGAACAGTGTTGATACCACAGAGATGTTTTTGTTATTACTGAGCAGCACTTTCACAGTGTCAGGGCCTTTTCCGGTCCTCACCCCACCCCACCTTCGAGGTGGCTGGGGGTGCACAAGGAGGTGGGAGGGGACACAGACAGGACAACTGACCCCAGTGGATATCCCAGACCGATTGGTGTCAGTCCCAGCATACAAATTTGGGGCAAGAGAAGGAAGGAGGAGTCTGAGCACTGCTCAGCAATAACTGAAGTACCTCTGCAACAGCACCCCTGTTTTCAGCACAAATCCAAAATGCAGCTCTGTGCTAGCTACTGCAAAGAAAATTAACTCTACCCCAGCAAAACCAGTGCACAAAATCAATCCCGTTATTGCACCAAGCACTGAGGATTGGGTAAATGAAGGTATTTCCTCTCAGACTATCTGAGAAAAGAAAGATGGAAATTATTATTTCTACCAAGATTAAGTAAGCCTCAGGAAGATTCCTACCTCTATAGTAATTTCAGAAAATCTGGTATACTCTTAAAAATGAGAACCACTTTCTTACCCTTGCCCTGACAATATTTGGCCTCTAAAACTGTAGTGGTATCATATTTATAATAAACTAGGCCATAAAATCTCTGCTTTCTATCACAAATGTAATGCCATTATGCTATAGTTCCATTATTTGTGGTTCTGGACTTTGATTTTTAATTAATCTACAGTATTCATTGGAGCTGTCAGATAAAGGCCAGATTAGTGTATCAACGTCAGTTTAGGCTTCATCCCACGTGGAGAAAGTTTCAAGCTAAAAATTGAAGAGAAAGGTTCAGAAAAGACTGGCTGCCTCACATGTATACATACACCTCCAAAAATATCTGTTAGTAACTGAGGCCTGGATTCCACCTATCTTGAGCTGCCAAGAAGTCTAGCATGTTCTTAAATAAGGCGATATGTTTAGATATATCACATCAGAATGAAGTCCCAAAATATTTATGTCACTGAAATACCCAAATCCTCTTCTTCCTGAAAGTGATACTATTTATACAGACTGCCAACTATGCAGTGTTAGTTTCCACTGACACACCAAAGTTCACACAGACAAGTATTATAAAATTATAAAAATAAACTTACTAGACGTAGAACTCATTTTATGTATTGTAAAATTACATATGTATGGATTATTTATACACACACATGTGCACATGCACCAGCATACAGAGACACACATAAAGCTATAAAACGTAACAAGAATTGTGGGGAAACACTTCACTCACTGAGAATGAAAAGGAGCAACATAGGAGTTAAAAAGAGCATTATTTGACCATCATGTATATCTCATTCTATTTTAACAGAAATAATCTTTTAATGCCTTAGCCACTTCAGGGGCCTTAAGAAATAGAAGTTGAAACAACTGACTGATACTAAAGGTGTAGGGGAAGAAATATCAGGTAGGGTTGTGTTCAAGTGGTGTCTTCCAAAGTTCAGGTCTGACACCACTGTGATTCTAATTCACTCAGTTGACCCTAATAAATGGCATCTCTATACAGTATAGAGCAGGCAGTTTACCAAATTTTTGGTGGTTGTGAGATGTGAAAAACAATATTGAATGAGCAGCACTTGCTAAGGAATCTTAGTCCCCTTGAATTTCTTTAATGGATTTTGTAGTTGGAGACTTTGACAAACAGCTGGAGTTAAATCCATATATTTATTTTCTTTATTGTTTTTGCCTCTTCTTCACTTTGCATATTTTTCTTTCTGACTTTATTTGCCTTGTTTTTATTTGCTTTAATATGTGCTGTATTAATCAGTGCAGAGGAACTACTGTGCTCTGTGTTCAATATTCAGGCATCCAGTCACTGAGAGAATATTTTCATCTGTTCTCATGTTTAATGCTTTTTTTCTTGTGTTGACACGATTTTTTTGGTTTGATTTAAAAAGCAAAGATAAAAACAGAGGAAAGCTAAAAATGTTTAATAAATAATAAAGGGGTATGTTGACAACCCTTTGACACTCCGAGAAGGAAATACATAAAGAATTTTAAATGAAAATACAACCCCAGCAGGACATGAACACAATGGTTTTTGAAGTATGCCACAGACACTTTATCCATTACACTTAAAAAAAAAAAAAAGTTTGGTTAACCCCCAAAGGATGCTAAAAGTATTTTTTTGGACGGCAGATTCATGAAGTGCTCTGTTAATTGAATAGGAATTGAATCTTAACCCCACAAAGTTTGCAAGTAATTTTCCTGACATAGCACAGTAGTATTTTCTAGGAGTAAATACTAACAAAGCAGAGCACTTGCTGGTGAGTTCTGGGTCTAAGAATTAGAGGAGTCCGATGTGTCAGAATTTTTAAAACATGAGTTTCCTGATACCCCATGTGTATAAGTCTTATTCTCTCTCAAATGTAAATACTTTCTTTTTATATATTAAGATCTTAATCAGTTGTCCTTGTGGAGGTAAAATTCCTCTTTGTGGACTCAGTGACCCTTAGATAAGATTGGTGCAGTATATTCCCCAAGTTTACATGAAGTAGATAACAGCAATCCAAAGACAAGTCATTGTACCCTTAGCTTGTTAACCAGAATTTGATTTGAAGGATATATTTTGAATTCTGAATTTAACCATCTCCTCTGTAGGCAGAAACCTGTCCTAATTTCCTTATTAAATGAGTTCATGGCCACTCTTTGTCCCTTTATTCCGCTGTATTTGTTGCCTTTCTTTCCACGTTAATTATTCTTTTCTCTGGTGTTTATCCTTCTAATATAGAGACCCATGTTTTTCACTCCTCACATTCATTTTGCACAGATAAAAAGGCCAAATCCTTATAGTGTTCACTGTAGTAGTTGTTTCTCTAGCCTCCAAGTCATCTCAGCATCTTCCAGTTTGAGTTAATATTTTTTGAAAAGAAAGGTGTCCACCTAGATAAGTTCTCAGTGACATCTGGTAATATAGCAGTAATTTTCCATATTCCCACAGGAGTGCTGACTCCATCTGATATAACCTAGGATCATATCTGTGCTTTCCATGAAGGAATTGCAGCAGTAGGAAAATCATGTCTAAAATCAACCAACAGTTCAAGACTCCCTTGTTCTTTTCCTTCCTTGTTTGCATTTCCCCACCAATGAGCTCCCAAGTTATGGCAGAAATACTTGTTATACCCTGACTGTGGGTCTTTGCACCTTTTTCTACATAAATTCTATTTGTTTCCTAGTACATAATTTCTTACTGTGCAACTTTCCAGTCATCCAAACATATAATTTAAAAAATTTTTTTACTGTTAGAAAACGTCACTGTGTTGTGGTCATTAATGGCGACTGTTTATTGAGAAACTCCACTACAATGACAACTGGTTTTTTTAGAGCAACTCACTATTTTATTTTCAGTCAGGTTTTCACCTACCTTCAATTCTTGTAGTCCCAGTCTTCATTTCAACTGATGATTTCTCACAGGGTGAACACAGGAAAATTTGTTGGAAACAACTTTGACCATATCTTTTCAGTCTTGAAAATCAGTTATCTTATTGGAAAAAGGATTTGAAGTGATTTACCTTTAGTAAATTAATGCAGGATTTTATATCACTTTTTATTTAGCTTCAAGTCTTATTTTTAAAGGTTGCCAGGCCATTAATATTATTGAGTTGTTCATTTTTCTTGCCTATATTTAGAAGTTTCATATTTGCTCTTATGCAGCTGTATGGAACAGTCCCATTTTGATTTATTAAAGAACCTCTTTGATCTTTGCCTTGGATTTCACAGCATCCTTTTAAACATACACATTGTGCAATTGTCATTGTCCCACCCTGCTGGGAATCCAGGAGTGCCTTTTCTTTCTGCTGCTAAAGTCAAAATGAATACCAGATTCCTCCCTCCAGATCTTATCCTCTGTCTGCAGATTGTTCTGTCTGCTACATTCCTATATTCCTATTCCTTTTTTCTATTTGAGTCCATCCACTGGTTGTCTCGACCTTAGATCCACTGTTTCAAATGGAGAGGGTTTTGTGCATTCTTCCCATTCAATTTTTTATTTTAGTGAAGGAATATGGTAAATATGTATAGGAGCTCTCTGATTTTGGACTTTAAAACACCTTGATTTCTGTATGGTTGGCATTACTGCTTATCCAGAGGATTATCTGGTCTTCATCCCAGCATGGTTGACGGAGTTCATACAGCTTGTGTCCTGCGCTCCTTGCTCTCAGGATCTTGTCCAAAATCAAGGTCACACCAACCTGCCTTACGATTCACTCCAAAACAACTTTATTTTTTGCATTAAATTTATGACTGATGTTTCATTGTTGTAGGTTTTAGAAGCTTTTTTAAAATCTTTTAAGGAGTTAAATGGGACCAGAAAAGAAAGGATTCTGAGGCTCTCTTTACTAGCTGGTTACTAGTTTTGGAGTGCTGCTATTCAAAAGTTTACTTAGTGGATTGCAGAAATGCAAGAGAAACCATGATAATGACTGTGATAGCTTTTTGGATTCTATTTGAACAGACTTTCAATTAAATATTGTTATGAAAACATTTCCTCCTCGTTTGTCACTTAGTAACTTTCAGTATCTCTCATGCCATCTGCTGTCTGCTGAGATCTTTAGTTCCCAGGCCATTTCAGGTGTCTCTTCTCAATGTATTTTCTTTCAAGCTTCTTTGCCCACTTCAAGATCAAGAAATGATCCAGTGTCCCAAATTACAGTGTTACAGTAACTGCTGCATGCCCTTTCACATGTTCTCAATCATCCATGAATATTATTGCTCACTATTTTTGTCTCATTGGACTGCTGGAAAAACAGGAACTCAGACCTCTCCAGAAACATGTGGAGTTTGTTCCATTATATATAATCTGTTCTTGGAGATAGGTGTTATAACAGACACTGCATGGAAAATCCAAAAATCAGAAAACGTGCCTCTTGTGACTATTCTTCGACTGTGCATACCCCAAACACCTGCTGCATATTATTTTGCTGTCTCTGTACATTGCTGGGAACAGAAGTGGAATAAAACCTCGGTTTTATGGCCAACGGGACCTTCTCTTATTCAGATATGTGGACCCCTGTGGGTACAGTAATATTATAGACCCTTAACATAACAGAATTAAACCCACCACATTCAGATTTCCTGTGTGCTGTGCTTCTCTCTGCGGACTTAATTTAATAATAGTGGGGCACTTGCAGACAATTAGCGCCATGGAACAACTGACAACAGTGTGGAAACTGATGCAATGGACTGCTTTCTTCCCACAGTTAAAAATTTTCTTTTAGTTTTGTTTTTCCTCCTGCAGTGTAACATCCTGTCTTTGACATATTCACAGATCAAAGGTATTTTCTCCCCTGACTGGAGACGTAATTTGCTCATGTACTGTTTCAAACCTTGCTGAGCTCAGTTGTACCATGGTAGTCATCTCTGTGCACTAAATCTGAACTGTTCTCTCCTACACTTGACTTCCAAGTCCTTAGCTAGTTTCTGTGTTTGACTGCACAGGTTCAAAGGTCCCCATTGTGCTGGGAAAATAAAGAATCTGCCTGCCATGGCAAGAAAAAGGGTTATTGAGCAGATTTCTGTGGGGGCCATCTCCGGTATGTAGCCTTTAGAAATTAGCAGCAGGAGCATTCAAATCTCAGCCTTAATGCCATTCAAAATCAGCTTCATAATGCTGTCAAACACCTTGCAGCTCTTTGGTGGCAGGAGGTTTAAAAGTTTCTAGTTAAACAGGAGTCAAACTTCTAATCTAATTAATGGACAAATAACAGATATGTAAAATAAAATAATAAACTTGATGCCTTTAACAAGGATTTCAATTTTCTTGTGACAGATAGAAACTGACAGATGAAATTAAATCCTGAACAAGATTCCAAAAATAAATTATGAATATAGTTCTAATGCTGCTGAGTGATTAGAAAGATGTAAACAAATGATGAACAGGGAAAACAGAAGGGGGAAAATTCTAAGGAAAGAAAATTAGAGAAGAGAAAAACTCATGAAGTAGTTAATTATAAGTAGGAAGCCAAAACATGTCTGAAAAGAGGATGAGAGTTTAATTATGGCTGCATAGAACTAGGTTGCTTCTAAGAGCTATGAACAAAACAGAGGTCATAAAGGGAATGTGTCATGTGATCTGTTCACAGAAATATATGTAAATTTGAGTCTTGTTGGTCAGAGAAAAGAGTAAAACAGTCTCATTACATCGGGGAAAATTTGCATTATTTGGGAAAATTTTCCAATATCTTGGACTAAGTGGTCTGCAGGAAGTATGGACTGTAAGTAAGAAGAAAGTCGTAGAGAACCTGTAGGACCAATAAAATCATAGCAAATAATAGCATAAAATTCTTTTCGCATTTTATATCCTTCAACTTTCATTCATAAAATTTATTCTAGAAAAGAAGTTATAGGGTTTTTAAAAGATAAAGGATTATTGCATTGGAATCGGTTGAGAAAATTTAAATTGAAACAATAAAGAAGATTCACAAATATGCTCAGTTATGGCAGCAACAGGAGTTATGAAGCCTGGACAGTGACAATCCATAGTGCACTTTGATCTTACTGTGGGTGTACCAAAATAGCACTGTTTTCATAAGAAATCATGGTTTGGCAGTCTGTGAGACTTTTATAAATGGAGCATCCTTAGACTACTGAGAAAGGGAATACCTGTGTAAGTACATGAATAGCATACACATGGAGTTCTATTTCTTTTAAGATTCTGCCTGCTGTCAAAGAACCTTTTCTAGTTTGTGTGACAAATAACTTGATTTCTGTACATGGACAGAAATTCCTGTGGCGTTTGCTTGCGCTGTTTTGTGCATGAAAAGATTCAGGGTGAAAGTTAAGCTGAGCACATGAATTGTGTGGCATGTTCAGAAGATCATCAAGTTCTGTTCACTCATTAAACATTTTAGAAGAAATGTCCTTGGATTGAAGTGCGCTCTTGTGAGATCAAAACAAGTGCTGATTTTCATCTTATCTTTTGAAATTAAATCCTCGTAATTCAAGTGGATTGAGATAGATACATCTTGTGTTACTGTGTTGCTAAAAACATGAAGGTAAGTGGAGGTAATTCTAATGTCAGTTCAATGGGTTGCCTACCTCTCTTCAGCTTTCAGTTTCAAGCCAGCTCCCATTAGTATTCAATAAATACACCCACACGCGGGGAGACGTGAGCTGTGACATCCAGTGCTTCCAAGCTGCAAAGTCAGATGCTGGAACGGAATTCAAGAGCCTCTTAAGGTCCTTAATTTGCTTCCATGGGAAATGAGGGCTGTCACATCCCTTGGGTTTATAACACAGCACGTGTGGGAGTTGTTGCAGACAGCTGGCAGAAAACACTAGAGAAAGAGCGACAGATGAGATTTTCTCCTGTGTTAGGTCTCTCTCTGAAACAGCTGTTGAGAAACAGAAACTGTTTCCAAGGCTCACACACCTGAGCCGGGGAGGTGGGTACAGAAAATTGGATCACTTTTTTCTTTAGAACAGACTCTGGATGTGCATTTATATTCACCCCATTCAGAAAATGTTCTGGGTTTGTTTAGCACATTTCAAAGTATCTCTGTAATACACAGGCATATTCATATTGTATCCCAGTTTCCTTCAATTAGGATAACTTTTATTTTAGATTAGAAGGATGAAGCAAATAAATCTTCAGAGAAAGAGATGCATTTCCAGCTCTCCACAGTGTAACTAACAAAGCATAATAATAGCCAATGAAGAATCAAGTGTGAAGAATATAGTAATAATTGCCTAATTGCATATACAACAGGTGTAAATTAAATAGGTAGATAAATGAAGCCTGAAATAAACAACTCTATAGGGAACACAATTAATAAAACAGATGATAGACATAGAGAAGAGTTGTTTACAGCACAATCACAAGAAAACCTTCTGTAGGGAAAATGTGTTTTATTGTTCTCTCCTAAGGTAGGCAGAAAGGTTGGGGTGTAGCTACCTCTCCAGTTTCAGAGGAATGCTTGGAGGTGCTGCTTGTAAAATTGATATTGAACACCTATCCATCAAGGAGTGCTGAGGTTTATTAAATATTGTATATGGCAGTAAACTAGGTAGAAAATGAAAGGAAGAATCAGCACATTAACAGTTGGTTAAATGGGCTGATTGTCCACTGATTAGTCATTTAAAATGATTAATCAAAGCAATTACATAAGAAAACAATCAAAAATCAAAGAAAGGCTATGAGAAGAAAGACAAGTTTTTCAGTGTCACAGTATTGTAAAGGACATTTCAGGAAAGGACCCTGCAGGATCTGGGAATCAATGGCAAAGAGTCAGAAGTAGGTGCACACAGAGCTCCAAAGACTGTATTCAGCAGATATTTGTTTTTCACATAGGCACAGCTCAGAAGAATGATTGGGAGGTAAGAGCCTTTCCTGGGAAAGTCTGTTTTCATAGCTGAACTCACAGGGTGCAGTAACCAGAGCTTTTGTGACCTCCTTCAATTTGTTTTCATACTTCTTTCATTATGGCCATTTCTTTGGTCGCTCAGTTTCTTCTTCATGTGCTCATGAAGGAATTGTTCATTCCTTCCGTTTTCCTTGTGTTACAGCACAAATATTTCTAAGAATACAGAGTTTTAAGTGTAAAAGCTCTATGTTATACCTCTTCCAAAGAACTCCGTATGTTCCAGCTGGTTTTAACATGACCAGTGAATATATTTCACAACATTTATTATCATCTCACTTCCCTTTTATCCAGTTTATAGCCATTTTGCTTTTAGTAAAGAGGGTCAGAATTTGAGAAATTGTACGGTGTAAAATTTTATTGCCAGGTACTGCCATTTTAGCAGTTGTTTGTACACAGGCAGATTGTGTTAAAGATTGAAACTGCAGCTTCACTGGACTTGGCATATTTAGGAACAAGGTAATACTTTCTGAATTCAGGCATACATATTCATACATATATTGAAAGTAGAAATTCATTTATAGGCACATGTCGAAAATCTTGAGAAATCCTGTATCCCATATGCTAATACTGCCTCCATTTAACAGTGACAAAATTCGAAGTGTTAAAATAAGCAGCATCAAGAAAGATGTTCATTTCACAACTTGAAAATAATTTTGTCAAGTCCTGAACCAATCCTGTATTTTGCTTAAAATTCCACAGTGGACAGAGGGACACAATCCCCATGATTAGAAAATTCTTTAGATGGTATCATTAGAATTGCTGGTCATTTTATCTGGCTGCTTCAAATAAATTGTTAGATCTCTAAATATGTTTCTTTTAAATGTTGTTATTTACCATGTACATGAATTCAGGAAATGGCTTGTTCTACCATAAAAGACTAAGACATTGTATTGGAAAAGTCTGTGTTCTGTGGAAAGGCTAAGGATATATGCAAAATCAAAATATTTTCTTAATGGGGCTTCCACAAAGACGACTTATCTGTACTTTAACATTACATCCTAGGAGAAGCTAACATTTTTTTCAAAACCTTGTGAGGTTTCATTTTTATTCATGTGATCAAGTCTATAGATTAAATTACAGAGAGTGTACAGTCTGCCATGAAAGGCCAACTGATCTCAGTACTTCATAGTTCCCTTCAGAGAGAAACAGAGAAAAGCTTTGATTTTATCAATCACTAGAGAACTCTGTGAGATCAGGGCAGGTTGGTGTTGCTCTAACTCACGCAGTAGTTCATACATGACACACAGGTGTGCTGTCTTATCTTACTAGGGAGAGTGTCTCTAAACCTTTGGGAAAAACTAAACAATGACAAGTGGTACCACTCATTATAACAAACTGAAAAAATACCTTGACGTTTTTGCCTGTTTTAGTAGGTTTATTTGTATAGCCAGAGATGAGCAAGACGTTAATTGTGCTGTGTTCTCTCACGTGCATTTGAAGCAGAGTTCCTCTCGTAATTTCTTTTCACATGTAAGCATAACTCTGTTTTTTCCAAGTTCTTGCTTTCTATTGTAAATTTGTGACACAGTACTCAAGAAGGTAAGAGCAAAGGACCTTGAGGGCAAGACAACAAGAGGGCACACAGCATGATTCCAAAGACACAGGCTACTGTCTTTACGGAAAACTCCTCTAAGTTCCCATGGAGCAAGATGCTGCACAAATCACCTTTTAGTGCCTTTTTACATGAATCTCTAGGAAAATTCCTTCCCCATGAACTGGTCAGAGTCTGGGAAAAAAGTTAAAGAAAATCTATACAAATGTATTCCTTGACTCATCCCCTGTTTATGCTGGGATGGTTTAACTGGCAGAAAGGGCTTTGTTGTACAAGGTCCTCTCCTCAAGTTAAACTGTTTCAAAATTCTGAATTTACCATGTCACCTATACACAATAATTCTTTTAATGTATATAAACAGGTTATTCCACACAATATACATAATCTTCAAAAAGATAACTGAAAATTCAACTTGACATTCTTCTTCCCTTGTCTGAAATATGATGTATCATCTCTATATTTTCTGCAATGTGTGATATCCTGGCAAACTTTCCAGTGCTCTAAAATAATAAAGATAATCTGTCTGTATTTTTCCTGTTTAAGATCCCAGTTCTGAGATTGCTCATGTTCTACTTCTGGAAGATTAGCAGGATAGCAGCCTGTTATAATTTATTCAAAGAAGGAGAAAGGTCAATCAAATATATTTTACATTATGTTTTTTTCTGGCTTTCAGAGAACAGAATCATAACCAACATCAATA
This sequence comes from Origma solitaria, assembly GCA_013397895.1. Taxonomy (NCBI): domain Eukaryota; kingdom Metazoa; phylum Chordata; class Aves; order Passeriformes; family Acanthizidae; genus Origma; species Origma solitaria. The sequence continues at coordinate 750,959 of VZRL01000790.1, forward strand.
TAACCAAATCTACAGACTTTTCTTCTTGTTCAGCTCTGAGTAGGATGTACAAAAATCGGTAAATCATTATCTCTCTAGAAAACAAATAGGAAAGGCTCGGTACTGATGGATTTAGAGTATCTCTGAAGGCATTACTTTCAACAACTAAGAGCTGGCACAACTATTGCTTTTATTGTACTTGTTTTCTAAGGAGTGTGATTTTAGAATCTTCCGAGGTGATGTTTTTTTCACTGAGCTTTGAATTCCCATGGACTGTGTTAGCCTTTTGCTCTGCTGTGTGCTGTTATGTACAGAGGTGACCTGGGACTCAAATTCTTCATCATGAGCAAAACCTTAGATCTCATCAGCAAAACATACTGGGGGAAAATACATAGAGGTTTAGAATGCTGCAAAAGAACTGTAACCCACAAAATAAAATTAAGAGACAGTTTTCTTGGCTGTGATCCACATCTCAGAAATGTTTGTATGATCACAATTTAAAAAAAATCAATAATTTACTGATACTCAGTTAATAAATTTTAAAAAGCTTTATTGAGGAATGAGAGGCATTTTTTAAAAAGCAAAATAATTAGCAGGCATTCATTGCTCAGCCAACATTTGGAACCTTGCAAACACGTGTTCTAGGATTAAAATATCAGCATCATTATAAAGAACCATGTGGCATTTCTGGTAAATTCATGGCAGCTCCCTTTTTTCTATTGTAACTTTCTGGTTTTTCATAGCTGATAGGTATGAATCATTTATCTCTAAAACAACTTTGAAAATTAGCTTTATTTTTGCAATATTTTACTTCAGGAAGAAAATGTAGGTAATAATCTTATACACCATCTTTTAAGACTCTCTAAGTCAAAACCTTTATTGCAAATTCGAAGTTTCCATTTTTACCTGGAGGGTTTTCTCTGCAAATAGAGTGAAGTACAACACTGAATTGACACATATTTACATGCAGAAAGAACTGAAAATGCCTGGTAGGTCCTCTCTACTCACAGATACAGGTTTTGCAAAGCCATGCATCTTAAACTCTATATACTAATAGGAGATACTCTTGGAACCAAGCTTGCATCTGCCTTCACATTTTGTAATATAAAGGTCTAACTCGATTACAGCTGTTAAGGGCAAGCTGTGTCGGGCAAACATGGTGTAGAAAATCACCAGGAATTTCTAGCAAGCCGTGGATTTGCTAGTAAAGCATTTTCTGTGGCATATATTTTTCTTTTACAGCAGAAATGGTAATACAAGGCATTTTAGTGAACTTGCCACATGATAAACAGAAGCTTTTCTACTCAGGAGTTAGGTGCCCAGTTTCCAATAAAATTTGATAGGTTTTTGGTGTCTCATTTCTTTGGAAAATCAGTTTTCTAACACCATGGATACGGGTTTCAACATGGTGTTACATACATGGAACATACTGGAGAAATTCTACGGTAAATTAAGTACATCCATACAAGTGATTGAAATTGCCCTTTTGCCCAAAATAACCACGGCAAGTTTGTCTCAGTATTCCTGAAGGAAACCCCTGATTCCCGTCGCAGTCCACTCCAGACAGACCAAATTATTCTGGCTGTATCTCTGTATGCAGGAGTTGCAGTATAGCAGGAGGGAATCTGCCAGGCAAAACAGCTGCTGCAGGGCACCTCACATCTGGATGTGCAGAACGGAAGGGTTTTGCTGCCGTCGGACTCGGTCCTGTGCACTGGACCTCACCAGCAGCCCCAGTGCCCTTGCTGGTGTGACCCAGAGCCACTCTCAAATGTGACAGAGAGAGCAGAGGGTGGGACTGGTTGGGGGATTTGTTTCAAATGCACATTCCTGATCTGAACTGAAAGGCCAATGTAGATACATCCTACAAATCATTTGTGGGCTGTGCCCTCTGACAAGACACCGTCTTTGAAATGCTTTTTGCCTCTGCTGTGGTGGTCTCCATACATAACCAGCAGCGGACCCGATTCGGGTTCTTTGTGGAACACAGCACAAAAAATGTAATTAAACAATGCATTCTGAGCGCAATACCTCAGAAACATTCCTGGTTTCTCTGAAATGCTGCAATTCCCCGAGTTTGTCTCAGCGCACTTAGATAAAATTACATTGTGTGACAGTACTACACTGAGTTTGGTTCCCTTAAGTTAACAGATTAAAAGGTTTCTGTTTTCAGGAATTATTAATGCCTTGAAATTTATCTCCACATCCTTGTCTATGCCAGTAGTATTTCAACTGCTGTGTACTGGTTGGATACTGCCAAGGAGTTGAGTAGAAATCTTATTTCTGTGGTGCAGTAGCAAGATGCTTGCAGTATTTTAAATTGCTTTAGATGAAAGAGGCGATTCACACCTTGAGCATCTCCAAAGATGATTTCAGTACATTTTATTTCTTGTCACTAGCAGTAAAACTATTTATGTTATTCAAGGGAAAATAAGCACTGAATTAATGAAGTCCTGGAATTTTTAACCTACAAACTGGCTCTGCTTGGCTTCCTTTTAACCAACAGAAGTGTCAGATCAGGACAGCAGAATCCATTCAGAATTTATAAGTTTTCTTATCCTAGCAATGTAAAATGTTTGATACAAATCTCTTATTTATTTCACTACTCTCAAAATTCATTATAACTGAGGCAAAAAACCTGCATATTTTAGTTTGTGGCTGGATGTCTCCTCGATTCAGAAAAAGTTATTAGGTGGGCATAGTGGGGTTTTTATTTAAGATGAGCGGCAAGGGCGTAAAGGTCTACCAATTTCACGTTGAAATAGGAAGTGGTATTTCTGCTTTTAACATAAAAAAGTATTTTTTTCCTCAAAAACTGAAAAATTAGGATATTGATCAAATTTTCTAGAAATTTGTATCTAATGAATATTATGCAAATTATGAAATGTAATTTTATGGAGAAATTGAGATATAATATTTATGTCCTGTAGAAATGAATGTATCAATATATAATCCTGGAATTCTGACCCACTGGTTTTGCCATTATATAATAGGTCTCAGAAAGCTTTCCAATGGAGATTTTTTTCTCTTTATATTTCAGAAGTCTGAAATTTAAGTACTGTTAATGTGAGGTCTCTACAGATTAACATGATTTTACTGGGTACAGGGTCACCTGAGTGACTTCAGCAAATGATTTATTTTAATTTAGAATCCAAATTTCCGTTATATGAATTTCTTTTATAAACCAAAAGGATTAAGTCCTATGTCAGTAGAAGACACAGACTATTTTACCACATGAGCTTATCTGAATTTCTCCTTATTAAGGGCAGATTTTATCCTCTTATGATGTGAGTCCATAAAATATGTGGGAAGAAAAATATTAAATTAGATAGAGGTAGAAACAGAAAGACTGATTTAGAGAAGTGTTTTGTTGAAGGAGTTTAATCTTTGAAATAGAATGTTGATGATATTGTTGCAAATACAGTAGCATGAAAATGGAAAAATAATCTAAGCCCCAAACAAACAAAATGCTGACATATACTGTGCTAAAATGCCTCAAATGTCAACATCCTATCCTGGACAATTCTTGCAAAATATAGGAAAATGTATTTGAGAGCATTTGATTTTTTGTCTTTCCATGAGCTGATAAGAGCTGAAAAGGTAAATTAATCTCTTCTTTAAATTAAAGCAATAGCAATATTACTTCGTGAGACAGCTTTTAAAGAGAGAATTACAGTACAGGAGAAGGAAGAGCTATAGATAAGAGAAGTTTAATGTAATCATAAATGTGCTAAACTATTGACCGGCTGCTCTCATATGTGGTGTTTTTGTTTTCCAGAGACAGATGTTTTAAATAATTTATTACCTGTTTGAAGAAGTTAATGAACAGTATGAAAAGGGGACACTTTTATACTTTCCTTTTTTTCCTTCTGTAATGGTGTTTACTGTCTGGCACAATGATTATTCAATTTTCAGAGATGTTCACCACCTTCTGCTGCTGATTAAATTCCTGTTTGGTTTCCCTGCCAAATCTGCTGGATTAAATTAACAAACTCTGTTTGCTTTAGTGGGAATGACCTGCATTGACCTTCAGCTTGTACAAAATAATAATCTTTTCAGTGATTTATTGATTCAGTGCTCTTTATCTTCTTTTAAAGTCATGTGCAATGGAAATGTTTGCCTTTACCTTGACTGAATTTGCAGACATGCTCTGCTTATTTCATTATGCTAGAGATTTTGGCCCTTTATATGTAATAGTTTTGTATTCTTTGTTGTTATTAACACTTTGTTTTCTTCAGAAGATTCATTGGAGCTTGATTACTCTAAGGAAAAGCTTCGTATGATCCTTCTTTCTATAACAGGTCCCAGTCTTGAAAATTGTCCACATCAAAGGACTAATTTAAGAAGATTAAGCCCTTTCTCTTTTTTCTAAAGTCAATTCAATTTTTGTTTAATTACTTCCTTAATTCATTTGTTTTGAGGTTGCTAAACAGGTAGTGAGGAAACTGTGGAGAAATTATGTTAGGAACAAATGTGAAAAGGATATAAATTAGAGTGAGTATAAGAATCTTGAGTATTTAGTCATACTTCCATTGCTATTGTAGTTGATTTAATAATCACTAAGTGGAGAAACTACTTCTGAAGTCCAAATAAATAGAAGCACAAACTCTCCTTTCCTTTTTTGCAGGATTGATTTCTACTGGGTGGTTTTGCAGTCCTTGCATTGTATGTGTGTGCTCTGAATGGTGCCTTGACTCCTGAAATCTGATGGCCATTGCTAAAGGTAATACTTGTGATCTGCTGTGGATAATAGTGCTCTAAGGGCACAGATAACTTCAAATATCATCTGAGGAATAAAGAAAGAAAAAGGTTGTTGAAAACAAAGAATGTGTCCGAGTTGAAATAGAAACATTGCTAGACCTTTAGCTACAGTTTGGACAACATTCCCCTTAGAGTTTATTTTTTAATACTCACTACCTATTGTAGTGTCTGAAAAGGCACCATATTTCTAGAAATGACTGATATGGGCAGGTGTGAAAGACTGCCTGTTAGGAAAGGGATCTACATTCCTTTTCTGAGATGTTAAGATACTTTTCCAGCTGGTACCATACCAATTTAATAGTTTACATTGACACTGATGAGCTCTAGTACTATAACCTGTACATTTTCAGCTGCCTCAATACAGATTATTTTGTCATTCATGCAAATGGAATCTATGTCCATATTTTACTGCCTTTGAGGCAGTGTGGCTATGGATGGTTCAAGAGCCAAAGATATAGAATCCTAGCAAGAATTGTTCTGTGTCAGTTGGGGTGATTTGTGAGCTCTTCAGGTCAGGATTGCAGAACAGAGATATGCTCACGGGGTAGACAGAACCCCAGGCCCAGGTTCACATTTTCCATGATGCGGATGACATCTGTGTAAAATTATTAAGATGAATGGATTACCATTGCTGTGGTCATATTACATGGCAGAGATAAATATTGTGTGGGATCTCTCCCTTTATGTGCATTTGGGAAACCTTATGTAATGACGGTACTATCAAAAGAAGGTATTTCCCCTAAATGAAGGGCTAAATACCCTTCTAAAAAGTTCTTTGCTAACCAGTATTTTTATGGTTTTGATATCCTAGTTCATCCTTTCAGCTGTACTTGTGTTCAGTATGAGCATTCCAATTGTGCTTTTGCAAGATGTGACATTTTATCTTTTGACAATGCCTGGTTTTTTTTTACTTCAAGTAGACCCACAGTGTTATTGCTTGTGCTTCCTGATCTCCACTACCAGACCAAAATATTTATGCAGTGGTGATAAGGTTTCTCTAGGCAGTCCTGCACAGATTTATGAAAACAAGGTGTTTTATTATTTGACTATACTTCTTTTGTCAATGTCTCTGAATTTATTTTGTAACATTCTTAGGAACAACACAGAGTTGTGACAAAGTTCAAACTTTCACTTGATGCAAGTAAAATGGGGAAAGAACTGCCCTTAAAGGGTAAAAGCCTTTGTCAAACAATGTGTGAGAAGACATATATGTAAAGCCTGCTATGAAATTATTGAAACTGTGGACTGGGAAGTGTGCACGTGGGATATGATGCAGCCTTGAGCATGTGGAAGGCAGAGGATGTCAGCTTCAAACCCATAAAACACTGCTGGAAGAGCAAGAAAGACAATATATTGGAGTCTTGCTGTCGAAATGAGTTGAGAGCTGTCAGCTGAGTAGCAGTGTGGCAACCTGACACTTCAGCTGAATGCTTCAGCGGTCTCTGCTGAGGACTTTCAGACTTTGTGATCCATCACTCCAGCCCTATGGGGTGCTGCTGGTAGAGGTTCAGAAAGTCATTCTCATGATGACCTGTTCTCCATCACATAGGCAGTGTCTTATCCACGATACTCTGGAATTCACAGAATCCCAGAATTACAGCCTTTGAAGCCAAGAATCCAGGCCTTTCAAATACCTCTGGTGGGTCATAAATTGGGGAATGGAAATATTGTTTGAGTCAAAAGCTGAAGAAAACTGAGGATCTGCAGGGGAACTAAGCATTGCTTCATTATTTTCCTATTTATTTTCATCTTTCTCTTCTGTTGGCTTTGACAAGGTGAAGATGTTTTTATTTTATAGCATTGGTTGTCACTTCACTTTTGAAAATACAGTTAATACTGAAGTCTTTGTAGATCTCAAAGCCCTTCACTCTTCAGGTGAATGCTGTTTTCCCCATTAGGCAGGTGGGAAAACTTTTTAAAAAAAGATTCCCTTTATGCATAGCTTTGGAATTGATATTTTTCCTTTGTTGTCAGAAGGATATTTTTAAAAATCTGCTTTGTTGACACGACTGCAATATTAAACCATTTCTAAGCTATTTCAGTAAATCGGTTCTTTGGTTTATCCCAGTTGCAGAGCTTCAGCAAATCCTTTTTATGTGAAATGTAACGGAAAAATGGTTGCAATACATTTCAAGCAAAAGACAAGATGAGCACTTACAGACATCTTCTTAAGTGACCAATTGATTTGTTGATGACACTGATGAAGGGCAGTGTCCCTTAGTAACGAGAGATGAGGTAACCACATAATGCTCTGATACTGGTGTTTTTGTGTTATCGTTGTCTGTGCACACCAATAAAAACCAGAATGGCCATCTAAACCATACTTTAGTGCCTGTATTGATTGCTGGTTCTCAAACCAGCCCCATTATGAATTGGCCGTTTATCACTTCAGAGGAAATGGACGTCCCCAGATTTTGAGCTACAACTTCTGTAACAAGGGTCTTTTCAGATAAAAAATCAACATGTAAGATGAAAGCAAAAATAAGAACTATATTTTTCTAGCCTTTAGTATGTGAAAGAATCAGGATAGTGTTTACTGCATACATGTCTATTGAGACACGCTGGCTGCACTCGAACAAGTCCCCCTGCAAAGCCATTCGGTTGTCTTACTCTGCAACACAAAGGAGGAAAATAGCTGTCAATGCACTCTCTAGGACACACTCCTGTGTATTAGAGCAGTAATAAAAGTCACTACTGTGCTCAAATAAAATTTCAGTGAGCCCCAAAGGCTGTAGCTGTGGTCCAACTTCAAATTCCGTTTTAAAATTGTTGTGTTTGCCTTCATTCTGTAGCATTCTACATTCTACTTTTCTTGTTTTCTGTAAGTTGTATGTAAAATTCTTACGTTTGCTTTGAGAGAACATAAATTTTACAACCATATTTTGCTGATGATAACTTTTACTTTGAAGAGGGTCTCATTTTCCTGCTGTGAATTTGGCAGCTGAAACAGACTAGTATTATTTGCCTTACACAAGAAAATAAAGGATAGAGATTTTCTAAATTGATTGTCTGAGACTTAAATACATATTGAGTTTTCTAGCTAAATGCCCTGTTTTCAATAGTGATACCCTATCAGTTGCTTTGAGGTTTGGAGAAAAATCTGAGTAAGCAGTGTTTTTGAAAGCCCGTCCTGCTTGGGTTCTAAATGAATTCTTGAAATCTTGTTAAATGGTTTGGTTTTTTTAGTGTCTTACTCTTGTAAACATTTCTGCTAACTTTGATGGGAACAGCAACTAGTTTGGCACTGTCACTTTAAACTCCATTCTTAATGCCATTTGGCATTCCCTATATGCCTTCCCTGTAAGTATGTCTATATTTTGATCTCAATTATCCAGTTGCTGGTTTACTATCATTTTGCACTCTCTACAGATGACAGACATTAGATAATTATTTTGTATTATGAAACATGTATCAGCCTATCGAACAGGCCAGGCAAAGGCTTTATTCCATATGAAAGCTTCTGAAATTACTGTGCAGACTCTTTAAAATATAAAAATACTTTCAAACTGCAAAATAGGTCTGTGAAGCTATCTGGTCCTTGTGCCATTAGCCAGTCAAAAAGATAACTTACCCTGGTTACATATCTCTGACCTCTTACATAGACTATGGGGGAAAACCTGTTCCTCCATGGAGAGTATCAGATCTTGGGTGAAGTGTTTTGTCTCAGTGAGATGGGATGGACTGGGGTGGTGCATCTGTATGTAGACTGTGTAACCCTTGTGACATTGGTCTGGCAGGAATCCTGCTGCTTTAGATGTAAAGAAATAAGTAACCTGAAAAGGTTGTTAATAATAGCTATTCTCTTGAGTGTGTTCTTCCATATTAAGTTTTTGTTACTGGCAGAAATCAATACTTTCCTTCTTTAAAAACATCATTGCCGTCTCTAAAAAAATAAAAATCATGACACAATGATGAAATGGACATCCTTTCACCTGAGAGAAAATCACACTTTCAGTGGGTGGGGGCTGTTCCACATTATGTTAGTTATGAATTGCAGTTTCCTGTGTGAAAGATTCATTGACTTCAACTTTGTGTCTCCCTATCAGCAGGCAGAAGATAGGCTATCTCTGTCAGAAGTGTGTGATATAAGTGACAGGATGCCAAATACATGGTCTTGGGAAGGAATTGCTTTCTCCTGCTGTGAATCATGGATGCCTGAACCACATTTTTTCTACAAACTGTAAGCGCCTGTAAGGACATCCACACTGTGTACAGGCAGGCATACAAAACAGGGAATAGCTAAACAGGGACCCAGAACTTCTCACGTGTGATTCTTAAATGAATCACAAGATTCTCTTATCATTATGATGCTGGGAGAAGCTGCCTCTTGAGACTCACCCTGAGCCAATAGGACTTCAGGCTTGCTCTCGCTCCAAGAGAATGGCAATGAAACTAAAATCAGTCAAACTATGCTCAGCTAGGTCGTGGAGAGAAGTCACAAAGGATGAACTTGACTTTTGTAGTTGAAAGGAGGTGGGAAAAGGCTCTTTTATGATGTGCATTTCGCTGCATTTACAGCTGATGTGGAACTGCTGTGTCTGAAGATGCAACAGAATCTTTAAAAGCACTGAGGAAGCAGGTGTTTTCATCTGAGGTACTTATTGCCCTTAGTTTGGTGACAAACATTGCTGTCACTTCCATACGCATGTTGTTTCAAACTTAGCTTCCCTTTTCCTCTCTACAAACTGCTCACTTGACCAGATCATAGGTTTGGAGAGCCTGTTGAATCCTGAAATTCAGCTTTGCTTGAAATGTAGTTTCATTAATCCAACTGCAAAAACACTTCTCACTTTTTTTTGCAGACATATAATAAGTAACAAGAGGATGATAATCACACAGGATAAATAAAATGATCTGTATTTCAAAGTAGGAACTTAAATGCAAATGTGTATTTTTATAACGACTGTTTTTTTCTACCAGTGTTACAACTGGTTTCTTAGCATGTTAAGTTTGCTTTGCACCTGTCTCAGAGCATTAAATAACAATAAACCCCAGATGAACAGGCCAGCTAAGGATACCTATGTATATTTCTCAACAATAAGAGGACAATGTTAACCTGATATCAGATCTTTGAGGACAGGAAAGTGTAGTCAATGGAAATTATGCATGTTCAAAATACATTGAATATCTGTAGGTTAGAAATATTGTTTAGAACAGCCCTGAAACTGCTGTAAGTTACTCCAAAGAACTGACTGATGAGGTATGGGACAAAGCACATGATTATGGAACTACAAATGGATCTAAAAACTCTATTTAGCTTTTTCTAATCCAAATAATGATATGAAGGCAGTTTGACCAGAGTTCATAATTTTTCTCTGTTTCCTGAAGCAAAGCAAATGCACATTTCAATGGTGCAGTGGCTCATACAGATGTCAAGGTGACAGGCACCTTGGATGAGCACAGCAAATGCTAGGCAGCTAAGAAGATGCAGCATATAAAGTTAGTATGCTAAAGTTAAATGCTCCAATTAAAAAAGAACTTCAGATTATGACCAGCAGCTGTCCAAACAAATGCTTCCCTTAAATAAGATGAAAATAATGCTGACCTGCATCTTTGAGGAGGTTACAACTTGTTAGTTAAATGTCCTCTTTGTTGAAACTTGACATACATATTTTATATTGTTAACACATTTCTTCTTATATATACCTAAACCCAATTTGATCTGGTATGTGGTATAATTAATAATTTATCTGGAAGTCAAAGGAAAAAATAGGTTTTTTCTCTTTATACCTTGACTGATATAACACTTCATTTTGACAATGTAACATCACTAGCACATTCTTTAAAACAAAGGAAGAAGCATATTCTTGAGGTCACACAGTAGCAATAAGAAATAACTGCATTTTTATAGTTCATCTTGCATGGAAGATGCTCTCAGGAGAAAATTGGAGATAAAATTTAACTTTGGAGGTGAAATGAAGGGGGAAAATGTAGATCTCAGTTTTTCATTCTTATTTCTGTCATCAGGATTAACTATTGACTGTTTATCACTGGAGTTCCTCCTCCTCCTCTACTTTTGGGGCTCTCATGGAGAAGGCAGTGGGAGCTATACATTAGGCATGTTGCATGTCCACCAGCTGCTCAGGGATCCTTGAGGCAATGGGAAAACAAACAAAAAGCCCCTGGGATTTTCTAAATGCTTTTGAACAGAATGGATTATAGATATATGGCAAGGCTGGGTAGATCAGAACACAAAATTCCAGCTGCTTGCATGACAGTGGTACTGTCTGAAGTGTGATAAGCAAGGTAGACCTGGAGATTATTCTGAAGCCCACCTTCTGTGGCTGTCCATCTCATAGTTAAACTCTCATTACCACCTGTCCAGCCTGATTAGACTGATCTTACTGGTGTTTTTCTATGAGCTTGATGCTTTCTGCAATATTTCAAATTCACTTCGTTTTGGTGGTTATAAGTCCAGAGTTCTGTCAGCAGTGTTCTGTGTTCTGATTCTGCTTCATAATCCTTCTAAATCACTTCTCTTTGTCAGGGACTAGCTTAAAAAGTAGACTGCATGTTAAATTGCATAGAGGGCCTACTTTGGGTGTAAAAGATGTCAATTTTGGTGGTATTAAGTGGGCAGTGTTGTAGCAGGATGGCTCATATGTCTCAGTATAGTTGAGAACTACCCTTAAGCTTGGCCCTAAATATCAGCATGAACAGATCCTGTGTCTCCTTTTAAAGAGGTTTCTTTTTGTTTCATCCATCACAACCTAAGTCCTTGAGCTTTTTCTGTTGAAGATGTGTGCTGGAAGCATCTTCTTTCTGACTTGCACAATCAATTTCATGTATGTTGAATGCCATGAGAATCAAAGAAGGCAAAAGATTGGGCCAATAGGCAGGGCAGAGAGTTTAGGTTAAAAGTTCAGCAGAGAGGCAAATGCAAAATTCCTTTTCTCCTGCTGGTGTCTGAGATTTCTTGGCTTCTGTCAAAGGAGGGCATTGATCATATTGGAGAAATGAAATGTGGGTTTGCATCTTTGTGCTGGCTGAATAAAAAGGCTTTGGTCTAATTTTAGAAACAAGCTTTTAGTGACTGCTTGCTCTCTCCAGTCAAAAAATCCTCACCTTTTTTTTTGGAACTACCTTGCCTAGAGTGAATTGCTATCACAGTGAAGAATCTTCTCATGAGTGGATAATTACCCAGTATGTCATTGACATCCCTCGTTTGTAGATGTATACTGTGTTACAAGGCGAATCTTTCTCTTAAATATTTCTTAACTTTAAAGATCTTCCCACTTACGCTGAAATTTTAGGGGCCAGATCTTCAGGCAGAGTAAAGCAATGTCTTTCTATTATGCCCATGGAAACTATTTTGATTTACAGCTACCAAAAATCTCACCCATAATATTTTGTTTCATAATGGGAATGGAGTCTGAATAGCTCCTGCATTCTATTTCCTTTCTCTGTTCCTTCCCCTTCTGCATATAAAAAACCCATTTGATTATTTTAATAACAAATCCCATTGCAGTTTTTTTGCACTATATAATAAAATCCCTTCAGATTGTTTAAGGAAGCTCACTCATTTATTTATGCAAAATCGCTGCATTCCTCACTTTTGCCTCATTTTTCATGGTGTTCAAATTAAATATTTTATTCATTGGTTGCAGTTGTGCCCACCGTGCGTATTACTTCATCATGATGGAATAAGATTGATGTGCTGTCTTCTAATCACCTATCTATACAAGCCATCTTTATCAATACTGGTTCATTTTTCTTTGCCAAGAAGCAAGTGCAGGAAATCGAATAAACGAGTATAGTACTGCTTCAAAATTAAGTTTATAGCATGAAATCTGAGAAGTTCTAGAAAAATAATGGGAGACAGCTGGACAAAATCCAGGCCACTCTTGGAAGGTTTCACACTATAATCAGTTGGGTTTTATGTCAATGTTCTCTGTAGGATTGGGTGGATAAATGTTATCAACATTAAAATATATTCAGCTTGAAGAAGCCTGTGCAAGTTGTTGTTGCACTGGAAAATTAACATTGTAAAACTGCCTCTCTTTCTATTTTAGTGCAGAGAGCTTTGTTTTAATGTTTCTTTTTAGTTATTCAAATACTGTTTCTTAGTAGATCCTACCACACACATATATGTAATATCTCACTCTAATAGTATATGATCACACTGTATCACATTTTCTCCATCTCAGAGTACTAAAAGTATACTTTTTGATTTTTTTTTATTAGCTTTTTGGAGGAATGAGCTTTTTCATTTTGTACATCAGTTAGCACAGGGCCCCATGCTGGCTCATGAATATAGCATGACTTAGGTTTTCTGTTCCATGTTTCTTGTTACAATGCAGTCGTGTCGTACTTCTGTGTGTTCGATAAATGCCCTCCTCTGCTCTGTCTGAGAAAATGTTGATGTTAAATGCTTTCCCAGCAGTCCCAGGTCTTCACTTCTTACTGTTGAACAGCACCTGAGGGGCAGTGTAAGACATAGAGCCTTACTTCTTATTTAACTTCTGTAAAGCCTCATATATATGTGTGTGTAGGTGTAGGGTTGAAAGAAATGCCGAAAGTCACAGACCACTGTGTAACCTCAGGACTTAAATACAGCATTAGATCCATTATGGCTTTTTTGGAACATAAAGTTAGTGTGTGAGTATTGGGATTCAAAATATGACTGTACTGGAGACTATTAATCTTAGCAGAGTGATCTGCAAAATACTCAGTTTGAAAAGTTCTTTTAGGATGAGTATTTGTGTGCTTAGAAAGCAGCACGTGTAAAAATAATTGGCTATATCAGGTCTTAATTTAAACCCTGACATAACTTATTCCAACAGCTCCTAAGGAAAACTTCAAACTAGAATTCATTAACAAAAGTTTAAAGAGATTTGTAAGAAAATAAAATTAAAAAAAAAAAATTAATGCTTCTAAAATGCCTGCAAAAAAACCCCAAAACAGGAAGTAAGCTAGAAAGATAACAATAAATAACTGCATGACTCTGTCTTAGTTGTTGTCATTCTTCTTTATATCATGACCATTTATAACCTGGTGGGCTTTCCACCTCAAAGCATGATGAGATAATGACATTTAGCTACTCGGCAAAGCAGAAGAACATATGTCATGGTTTTATAAGAAATGATTGAATTCAGTACAGGTAGTGGTGGCCATATGCTCTCTTTGCTTGTTACATGCTACCTGTAAAGCTCATTTGTCTCCTGCTAAACTACATGAGCAGTCACTTTTCGATTTTTTTTTTAAACTGCATTTTTGTTTTTTTCCCCAGCATTCACTTCAGGCAGGGCAGAACCAAATTCCATTGAAATGAATAGAAATATTCCCCAACATTCTATGACTTTAGGTTAATAAAATTTTAATCAACTGGCTAAGAGTGCCAATCTTTTTTTTAAAGCATTTCTTTCGCAACATTCCCCATGTTTTTTTCAAATTGTAACCATGCTCATTATATTATGGCTCTTGGTCCTCAGATTAAGCATGCTAAACAAACTACAGCCCTTGTACATGTACAAAATCACAAGGAAAATATTTGGATTTTTAACATTGAGCTGTTTCACTTCTTCAAATTGCACTTCCTGTTTAATAGGTCCTAATATCTGACTTCAAAGTTGTGCTGGAACATGGGTGCTCTTGGAGAATTATTGCATTCTCAGCTCTTGAAAGAGACACAGAATTGGATTTCAGCTATTTTAAGCAGTCCTCTGGACCAAAAAATTTGATTCTCCACAAAATGAGACTTCTATTAACTCCTTGATTTTCACAGAGAAAGAAAGTATTTCTACCATTTTTTCCAACAAAACTTTCCTTTCATAGTGTCCAGCATCTGTCAGCTTCATTCATATTTGTACTTAAAAGCTTTATTTTGTAAGAGGTTGGAAACCAATAGGAAAGGAGCAAATTCCTCTTGTACCACTGAAGCAGGCACAGTAGGGGCAATCACCTCAAATATGATTTCCCTCTTTTAAGTGACACTTTGGCTTAAATTAATTCTCAAGTTTTGTGCTAATAAATAAAACTCATATTTGTGTTTAACGGCTAAGCCAAAGCATTCTTTTATCTAGTGACAGAGATTACTATAATGTGGTAGATTGTATAAAGGGTTAAAAATCTGAAATGGATCCTTCTAGGAACATTATGTGACGTAAAATAGCATAGAGGTTATTAACAGCCTGAGCTGCCTCAAAGCTCCTGCTTGTTTTCCTTTCCCAGACTTTTTATGCTTAAGGTGGATAGGTGGTGATGGCAACATTTCAGCGTTCAGTATGGGACAGTGTTCTAAAAATGTATAAATTTAGGAACGCGTTGTATGAACCTTGCCATTTTAGATGTAGGGTGTGCTGTAAAAAAGGGGCACTGTCAGGTCAAAAAATTAGGTCACCATTAACTTATGGCATGGAAAAATCCCACAATAAAGTGGAACTGCAAACCAGACACTGTGTTTGGTTTCCAGTGGTCCGTGAACATTCATTGTGTGTTGGACATGTTCTGAAGTATTTGCTTAACTCTTTGAATAAGTCATAAGAGCTTCATTTCTATCACCCTCAGTATAATTTTCCGAGCACAAAGGGAGAAGGCACATTATAATGAATGTAAAATTAACTTAAACAAAGACCTCTTAGGTTCAAGTCTGAACCTGGCTGGATAAAAGCAGATTTTCTTGAATATGAGAGAACAGCTGAAGTTTTGAAAAAGGCAATAATAAAAAAAAAGAATGTCAGCAATGAAAATGTAAATATATAGTCAAACTAAGTTATTTTTTAAGCTTTTATTGCCTGTATCAATGAAAATATTGCTTTTATATCATTTTTTTACAGTGAGATATATTTTGTTAAGTAAGTTCTTTCATTTACTTCCATATAATTACCACAATTATCTTTGAAGTAAGTGAAAAAATGCTTTTAATTCCTCTTTATTGTGGTTCCAATGATTTACCACAAAACCAGAAAAATAGACAAGTATTATGCTGGCATCCAGGCTATGGCATCTGCTATTCCATGTGTTTTATGTCATTGAGAAATGGTAAAGATTCTGTGTGCTGGTCTGAATAGAAGCTCTTCAAAGGAATAACCTGTCACAAGCTAGTCACTGGTGCTGACAATACTATTATTATCTACAGACAATGAGAGAGGAGTACAATGGAAACTTCCTAGAGTGGAGAAAACATTAGTGAATTTTTTAATCTATAAATGTAATGCATGCTGCCCCGAGGTGGTGAGGAGTGGATAAACTGGTAAATATAACCAGGGGACAAATGTGAGCATTTCAAAACCAGTAAGTTAGATGGCTTTTTAATTTTTTTTCCCCACCGTTAATGTAATATATATACTCACTAAAGTAAGCTGGGTTATTTCTTGAGAAAGGGAATTGCGTGGCAAACGAAAGTCCTTCAGAGTCTTCTAACTCTGCCAAATTGAATCTATTAGGCGAATCTTTTGCTTGGTGTTTTAAAGGAGGATATAAAGGAACATGAACCAACACTAAGAGAAGAATCACTTAGCTGTGTCACAGGTGGCTTCAGGTTATTTAGCCTTTGAAAAACTGGTGCATGTCTCAAAGTTGGAGCACAAGTTTTGCTGACCTAGGCCAGTCTGTGGGTGACCCTTCATGGTCGACACTCTGCCTTCCACTGCTGCTGCAGCTGGAGCAGCCTGGGGTCAGAGAAAGACTGTGAGGGAAGGACATGACAAGTGGAAAATAGGGGAAGCAATGAAAAAAAAAAACCACAGAGGAGAGCAAGTCTTGGTTCCTTACCAGGAAGTGAGCGCAGGAGTGAAATATATACAGCTCTTAGCAGGAATTTAATTCCCATTTGTGATAGTTTCAGGTTTTCACATATATATTTGTCCCTTCACACACTTCTGGATAATAATGTTTTGCAAAGGTACTAGAACTCTGGTTAAAAGGATGTATTTTCCGTCCTCATTTTCATTCCTTTCCTTCTGCCCTCTTTTTAAATTACTAGACAGTGTGGTCCAAAACTCTGCTATGTTTTAGAAGACGATGCAGTAATCAGAAAGCTCTTGTAAACCATTCAAGTGAGTCACAAATACCTGTCATAAAAAAAAAAAAAAAAAGGTATAGAGTATGTTGTGATCAGATGTAATTTTTCTATTGTTTATCTGCAATTTTTCTAAGGTTTCTACAAAAATGAAACCTTATATAATACTTTGGATGGTAGATATGTAATTCTTAACTTCAGTTCTATCAACTCCATTTTTTTACAGGAGCATCAGGTTCTAGTGGAAAAATACAGGAAAGACCTATATTAAGAAATAATTCAACAAAAAAATTTGAATAATGAAAGCATTTGTGAAAATCTGTTGAGTATTTATAAACAGAAGAAATAAGGGTATCAGAATATTGATTGCAAATGCTCTATTTTATGGAAAATATAACCAAAAAATACCAAAACACCCCATCCCAAATACCAAAAACTGGAAAGAAAGGTTCAAGTGGCTATTTGAAATGAATGAGCAATGGAGATTGTTGCATGTGAATGAGGAGGTTTATAAAGACAACAAGGCTGCTTGAATGGTTATCACTATTATTTCAGGAATTAGATAGTCAATGCATTCAATTTTAGTTTTCTAATAATTTATTTCCTAGCATTTTAAATTAAGTCCCAGAAATATTAAAAAACTGAGAGTATTTACCACTGACTATATTGTATACCCTGAAAAGCTGATGCTGAAATAGGTTACACTTTTATATCATGTGCTCTTCCATTTCATTGACAGCTTTCTGGATTCTCCCTCACTGGATATTTCTCTCTCTGCAGCAGGAAACCAGAGACACTGTGCACACAGAGTGTTTCAGTGAATATGCTAAATCACTGTATTGACATGCTGTTAGTTCCACTCACCAGACCTTGCTTTTGGCCATGTAGAATGCTATCAGTTTGAGAAATGCTTGTTAAGTCTAACAAAACACTCAGGACACCTTACACACTGGGGACTGTGTGATGGAATACAGGGAAAATTTAGTCTGCTGGGAGCTCAGGAGTGACTCTCCATCCCAGTCTTTACTCTTTGTCGTGTACAAAAAGATCGCAGGGAAAGATGCTACAGACTTATTGTGAACCTCTGGAAGGGAATGGGACAAGACAGACTTGCTCAAGCCCCAATCTCCTATATTGCAATTCAAGCTTTTCTGTCTCAACTGTAATATATGTTGCCTCATATATAAATATGGATGCTTGCATATAAAAAAATTCTGATATACTAGAAAATGTCATTGTTCCAGCTCTTTGTTAGACAAAACTCTTGTGGTTTTCTTTAACATCCCTTCATAGATCATGTTCTGTGCAGTTTTTTTCAACCCACCTGAACATGAATTAATCTAGAAGTTAGTTCTCTGGTTTGTATACTAGAATACTTAAATTTATTCTAGATATTAGGAAAGCCTTATTAAAGTCCAAATACGTCACAGCTGGGACTTTTCCCTTATCAAAGAAAGAAAGAAATTACATTGACTTGGCATGATTTGTTCCTGATAAGTCCATGTTTTCTCTTTTTTATTACCATCCTACTGTTTTGTGCCTTAGAAATGAATTTTAATAAATTGTCCCAGAATTTTTTAAAGAAGAACAGTTCAAGGACTGGTTTTTACCCTCCCAAGCAGAGATATATTCCCCTTTTTGAAGCATGACATTGTGATTGCCCTGTCTTTCTCTTCAGGGAATTCTACTTTTCTTCATGAGCTCTCCAAGGTAAGTGCTAGGAGATTAGTGGGGTTGCTTTGTTAAGGATACTTAATTGAAACTCATTCAACTAAGGTAAATTGAAAATCTCTATCTTTCTCGATGTCCTCACCCATATTCAGGAAGACATGCCTATCTCCTTTAAAAATTTAATTTAATTAAATATTGGACTATAGTTAACATCTATTTGAAAATTGAAAGAACGTATTGGATGCAATGGCCTTCCTTGAGTCATTCATTATTTCATCTTAATACTTCCTTTTACTTCTTTAATGTGTCATGCATTTGTAGAAACTTTTCTTGTTGCTTTTTTTGTCCCCTGTTAACTGCAACTCAGCCTTAGCCTTGCTGAATTTAACATATCTGAGCATTTCTTTTATATTCTTAAGATACATGTCCTTGTTTTCATTCTGTGTGCAGGCTTTTTCCCTTTTCAGACCACTAAACAGCTACTAATACAGTCAAAATGTCTTCTAATAGAATTCTTATCTTTAAGGTAGTTTCAGTTGTGTCATTGGCATAATGTCTCCAGTAACCATCAGGCCTTTCATTTTTTAAAATAACTCCAAATTATCCATGCAAAAGACCTGATAACAAATTCTTTCCACTGATGTCTGCTTTCTCAAATTGCTGAAAATATCTTGTAGCCCTTTTTTTATCTTTTTCCAACAGCATCTCTTTAACCCAAAGTATTTTCTGCCCCTGGCAGAATAATTTTAAAAATAGCTATTGTCCTAATAACTTCCCTTCCAAAGAAAAGATTTTTTCCAGTATTGGAGCAAATATTTTGGGTCCCACAATACAATTGTTCCAAAACACAGAAAAGAAAGTCATGTCCCCAGTCACCAACAGGCTGCCTCCCTCGGGTTGTCTCTAAACAACTATATCCAACAGCCTCATTTATTTAGCAGTGGAGATATTGCCTTAAAATCTCTTCTTTTTATCCCAACCAGAACCATTGAAACTGCCATTCATTGTATATGATTTTCCCAAAATTCAGAAAATGCTCTTGATGAATAACTCCTCTTCCACTGCATCTCAGGTACTTCTCACCCTTCCCAAGCTTCTTCCTTGCATACTTAACTATATTCCACTAGGAATTTATGACACCAATTAAACAAATTAGTTAAGCCTTTGAGTTGCTCCTATTTGTTCCTCATGTCCTGACCATGTACCTAGAAGGTATTTCAGATATTCAATTGCTTGTGATGTTATTCTTTTACTTGCCTCATAGTTTCTCATTTCTTTGTACTTTCCAAATGCAGACTGGTTTCCTCTAAGGAGGAAAAATGACTAAAGACAGCCCTTCTCATTTGTTCCTAAAATTTTGTTAGCCAAGCATATATTATCACTGAGGTGCTGTCTTATTTGCACTGCAGATGGCACATCCATGCCCTCTCCTGTCTTTTGTGTCGCAAACAAACTACATTTTTCAGATTATCCGTGACTGCTCCAGGTGACAGTGACATTGAACAGGGATTAGTGGCAGAAAAGTGGGAACTGTGCCAATGGATTAAAGTGTATTTGCCAGCTTGCAGTCTGATGAAGTACAAAACATCAATCTGTTACATTTGGTATTCTTCCTTTGGAGTAGAGTGAGGAGAGTCACCCTAACCCTAGTGCTAGAGCTGAAGTGACCACATCTAAAAGAAAACATGACAGCCTATTCTAAACTATGATTTTCTTTCTTATCTAAAATCAAAGGAGAAAAATCAGTTTTCTCCACATGCCTGCATTTGAGAAAGATCTGGGGTGGCTTTGAGGTGGACCTTTTTCTGATATGAAGGAAAAGGATGACATCAAGAGAAGTATTTGCAGTGATCTAGGTGAAGATCACATTTCTGTCTTTAAAAGAAGAGATAGTCTGTGTGGGTAAACCACAATAGTGTCACTTTGCTGTTAAAATGAAGTTCGTTCAGTGACTGTCTAGAGAAATTGTATCTTTAGGTATTTCAGCTGCCTGAGTTACAGCTTCTCTTGGGAACCATGATACTGAAATACAGAGCCCTTCATTCCAAGGTCAGTGGCTCAGATCTGCCCCTAGGTGAAAGAGCAAAAAAACCCCACCCCTACCTGATGGCTTTTTGATGATACATGCGAAGAGAGCCAATGGATTACCATCAAACAGAGAAGTGCCCACACTGCAAAACTACTGCCAGAGTCACTGATGCCTCAGCAAAATGGCCAAGGACAAAATAGTCATGGAGACTCTACTTACTGCAAATTCCTTCTGGCAGCTGCTGCAGTCAGTGGTGATGGACATATATGTGTCCTATCGCTGCACTGAGCTTTTGGGGGGAGCAGTGGTGGGAAGGATTGCAACCTGTAACTTCTGTCGGATAAAAGAATCCGTACCAGGAAGCCAAGTGTGCTCGAGGTCTCACCCAGGGTTGGTAATATTTATCACAGGTATCTGAAGCCCTCCCATCTATTCTGAGGTGAAAGGTTAAAGCGTTTGACAGGCTAAAAACAGTTCTGAAATCTGTTCTGGCAGAAGCCTTCTCCTGATGGGCTGTGCCACAATAATGTGTTTTCTTGTAGTGCCACGCAATGTGTTAAGAAGAAAAGTGGGATTCAGTGCAGTCTGCTGTGTCTGAGGATTCATCCTCAGAGCTACGTACAGAGCAGCACCCCAGGGGTTCTAGCTTTGAGGGAGGAATAAAAATAGCAGGGTATCCGTGCATCATCCCCTGAGTTCAGTGTACCTCTCAAATGTACTCCTGTACTCTGCTCTGGGTTGCACTGCAGAGCAGCCTTAGAGCCCATGAGCTGATTCCTTTCGTGTGGAGCTCGACTGGAAGATGCACTCCAGGAGCTCACCAGTGGTGAGCAGGCAGCCAGTGTGAGAGAGCAGAATGAACCTAGTTTGATGCAGAAAACCCCCATGCACTGTGAGTAGGGAGGATGCCAGGTCCTCACCAGCTATTTCACTTTACAGAGCCACTTCTGCCTATCTACTTTGCTTACTAACATAGATGTAGCTTAGCTGGACTAAGGGATTTTGGCATCCTGTGGACATGTGATTTGTATTTTGCACTTAGGATCAAAAAGTGTATGCAGTATATGCTTAAAAATGAGATAGGAAAATAAAATTTTTGTTACCCTTAGTTCAGTGGTTTTGATTCCTCTGTCATTTATATCAAAGTAAAAGAAAAAATCCTAGTGGATTGAATACTTTGCACTTGTCAACAGTATGTCAGGATAAAATGTATCTTTAAGCATAAAGTATAGCCAGCCTCTTAAGCTGATACAGAGAGTTCTTGAAATGACCTTGGAGGCTGAGAATGAAGAACAGACATAGTCAAAAATGCTTTTTGCATTCTGAAGTCAATGGGCTGGATTTGACCATCAGTGTATCTCAGAACATCACAAGCTTTCACACTGAATATAGTCATTTTAGGTGGCTGTGGAAAGCATTTCTACAAATTTGTAAGATTGAAATGTTAGTGACTTTTTTTTTTAATCTTGGCAAAAGCAGGTTTTTTCATTTCTGCACCCACTATATTTGCAAGTTTGCTTAATTGTAGCAGACCTCTTAATTATGGAAATAATTCAAGGATAAGATAAAAACCGAAAGACAGAACATAAAGAACTTTGGATTTTTACTTTTTCTGTAAACCTGTGACAGTAATTTTTTATTTCATGTGTAGAAAATAATGGGAAGATACTTATCATCAGTTTGCTACAGCTGAAAACAGCACAGCTGGCAGATAAGTATTTTAATGTATTTCTAGATTAAGGAAAGCAGTTTAAAGAAAACATCATGCAAAAATTCAATCTGCTATGGATTTAAAATAAAGTCCTCATCTGTGCCACGGCGGAGTGAATAGCTACCTTATGTTTTATCATATTGCAGTGGACTATTTTCCTAATGAAGCTTGTGTCCCCCTGAAGCATTCTTCAGATATTTTGTGCTCACTTCAGTCTATAATGCAATGAGTGAGTGCAAGAGGGGATTTTCCTTTACTGAGGCTCTATCAGGACCCTTTTCTTAACAAATTAAACTCTAACTGAAAGCAACACATACAGGCAAGGCAAAACAAAGCGCTCTATATTAATTTCAATGAGCTATTTTATTCTCATCAAATTAGATTCTTTGTAAAATTAGTAAGAGTTTTGGAAAGGGAGGAAAATAGAAGCTTGGTTTATATTTATGTTTGTTTTAATACTGTTTTTTCTCTTCCAATCCTTAAATAATAACTCCAAATTATACGCTTTAGCTGGAATAATACAGTTGTAGCCTAAGAAGCTACAAACTGACATTCAAGACTTCATCTATAACCAGAGATTCCTGTACTTTCAAGAAGCTCAGATTGAGGGAGAACTAGGTCTTAATCACTCCTGAGAATTAGCTAGAATACAGTGGTATTAAATGTGTGCAAGAAATGGCTTCTAAACTGTAGAACCTGAAAAGAACGTGTAAAGGTTGTGCAGAGAACATCTAGTTTTAGTAATTTGTACCTATTGTCTGAGGTTTGGAACAGACAAAATATTGTTCACGCCTTGTTTCACAGAGGAGTGCTCGGAGTCCAAGCTTGCAGTTCAGAGCAGGAGGAGGGGTCTCAGCCCCCTTTGCACTTCTTTGGGTTAATATGAGTCAGTATTGGCTTCCTGCACACTCTTCCACAAATTGTGCTGGTTGTCCTTGCACCTTTAGGTAAGTATGATTTCTCTTAAGAGGTTACCCCACAGGCTAATAGATCACACAAACAAGAATCTGATTTTCACTCCCCTGTGCTCTGCAAGGGTTTCAATCTCTTAATTGCAGTCCATCATGACTCATTTCACTGTACTAACTAGTGTCTGCATCTGAGGTATTTCAGATGAGCTAAATACAACAGCAGAAAGACTTCACCATGGCTCTGACTAACCTTTCCACATGATTATTTCCTTGCGTGCCTCTCTGGGAGAAAGGACACAGCAAAGGGCATTCACCTTTCCCTTGGCAGCAATAAACTTCTGTAGCCCAAACAGATGGTCATTTTTTGGTGCTCTCTTGCACCAGCTGATCTATTTAAACCCTGTCACTTTTTTCCTGCTTTTTTTCCCCTGTTCTGATAAGAAGATGGTGTACTCTTTCCCTTAGTGGTGGCTGCTTTCCCTGCCTTCCCCCCATCCTTACAGAGCCTTTACTTGGACTCGTTTCAGTTGTGGCCCTGCTGAATGATTTATGTGGAGCTTTCGTCCTGCATCAGTCTCAGTCTCATCCCTTTCTTTGGTGAAGACAGTCTGGCATTCTCTCTCCTCAGTCTAAAAGGAATATTATCAATCTCAGTCAAGGGCATTATTTGGGGCTAATCCTACAAACTGTGTACTAAAAATCTCTTTCTGATAACCTTGTCCTACATTTGGATATGCTTTTTTTAACCAAGTACATCTAGTTTTCAAGACTGGGTATGTCTTGTGATATCATGGGTTTGGATGGGTGCTTTTTGGGGATAATATATGAATTAAGACCGAATGTCCTATTAAAGCCCAGTGGAAAATCCCCAGATAAATTAGGTCATCCTGATCAGCCACTGACTTTTTATCTCATTTCATGCCTTCTCCTTTCAAAGATAATCTTTCAAAGTTGAAGAACCTAATACTCATCAAAG
Organism: Origma solitaria; assembly: GCA_013397895.1. Classification (NCBI taxonomy): domain Eukaryota; kingdom Metazoa; phylum Chordata; class Aves; order Passeriformes; family Acanthizidae; genus Origma; species Origma solitaria. The sequence continues at coordinate 774,956 of VZRL01000790.1, forward strand.
CGTTACCATCAGAATAAGTAAAACTGCATGGTTACTTCAGAGTGATCTGATACTTTTTTAGCTTAGCCTCTCACCTTTTCTCCAATCATGACACAAGGCTGTGTATCATGCTGAATGCCCAAGCATTCCTGATTTGTTTAAGTTCTATATATAAAGAATATATGGGAAGGGGAAGAGATTTGCTCGTTAGTCAAAACTGCAGATGACAGGCAGTTATTTGGAATAGTCAAATTCAGGGTTATAAAACATGTAGTGCAGTGTGTGCAAGGTCAAGGAGTGCTGAGTCACATACATTGTGTAGGACAATGGCCTGCAGTAAGGGGTCAGAGACCTGCCGGATCTGGTCAGTCTGGCCACACTGACCCCTTTATTTTGGTGGACAGGTCTGCACTGCCTTGGGCACAGCTGCTGGGGAGTGTTTCTGAAATCTCAGGGAGAAACCTTAAACTTATCCTCACTGTGCCCAGCCACTGTTCTTGTGAGAGGGATCTGCATAACTTTGGGGATAGTCTAAAGAGAAATGGCGTTCGCAGTGGCTCTGCTGATAAAAGTAAACAAGAAAGTAAGGTGGATAAAGGAGAAAATAGAAATTAATATATACTATTATTCTCACATGAACTACTGCACAGGGGCTTGTTATCCTTCTAAGGAAGAATATTGTTAAATTAAAGGGCAATCAGAAAAAGGTCATAGTGGGATTAGGTGTTCAAAAATCTCTCTAATTATGATTCTTAAAGGATGGGGAATGTCTATTTTAGGCAGACCTGGGCAGGTTAAGGAGAGAAAATGAAAAAACTAACAATTTAGAGATGACAGATAATGAAATTCTGCTCTCCTTAGCTCATAAAAAAAAAGAGAACAAAGAATTATTTTTCTGAAATATGACAAATTTAAAACTTGCAAAAGAAATACTTTTTCAGGCTTGGTAAAATTAAGCTAGGAGTCTTATGAAGATATTCCCATAAGATATGTAAGGTTTATTTTAAAACAATTTTGTTGCAACGGAAAGGAGGTATGTAGCTGTTTTGGTTATTATTACCTATAGAAATTCAACAATATAAAAGTAGAAAGATATCAGTTAAGAAAATATAAAAGGAGAAGAAAGAGATAGAAAGGATAAGAGTAGAAAGATATCAACACCTGTGGATTTAGGCACGAGACTTGATTGTTGCAATTTTGATGTCCATTGGTCACAGTGATGGTTACAGTCTTGATCTGTCAGGGGTGGGGGGAGCCCAAAAACCACAGAGTTCAATGGGTTAATAAACATTCATATTTATGTAGGAATGGCCAGGTTCCTCCTCTGGAAGTAGGGAATTTTCCACTGCTCCGACAGACTTAATGTCCTTCCTATCTCCAGTATTCTGATTTTCCTTTTGGATTAAAAAAGTGTAGTTTAACAGATACAGATATGAAAAATAGTCAAGATAATGAGAGTAAATGCTAAGGTGATAGAAGAAAGAGAGAGAACGTTGTGACACAGGTTTTGAGATGCTTTTTAACAGCCTGGGCTTGGAAAATCTTTCCTTTGTTACTGAGGAGTTGGTGTCCTGCAGTGCCAGTCACCACCTGCAGATAAGGCAATGGTCTGTATGACAGGTCTGGGCCAGTATAGACATTCTTAACAGCATTGCAGCACTAATTGAAAGCCCAAAGTGGGTTAAAAATCCTCTGAAAAATGTCTGTGAAATTTATTATTCAATTTGGGAGGGAGCAAACTCAGTTTACTTGTATTTCATTCCAGCTGCAGCATCTGTTCCCAAGGAAGTGTGACTGAGTCCTTGACTGTGTCTCTCAGTAAGATTAGTAAAACTTTTCTGAGTGATACTGCAGAACTGGAGAGGGGAAGGAGCTGGTTGTGGGCCTGATTTTTGGAGGTACTGAGCAGACATGTATCACTGACTTTAGCTGGAACTGTGGGTATTCAAGGCTGCTGGTAGATTGGAATATTTCCCAAAAGTTTAATCAATCTTTATGGAATTACATTTTTATTAGTCATGAAATGCATTTTTTCACATTGATTATTTTTCTCCAAAAAGCGATTAAGTGATGCATGAAAGGCAGAGAAGTAACTAAATTATATTCAAAAGGTTTAAGGAATAATAATTTGAATTATAAAGATCAATTACATTCTAAATGTAATTTAGCAGACTCAGAAATCCCTTACTACAACTTTTACAAACTTTTACTACTTGTCTTCTTAATCCTCACATAGGAATGGGAATACTCTGCATCTTAATACCCATGTAAAGTTTGGTCTAACTTAGAAGTAGTAATTTCCATTATAGTCTACTGAGAATTCACTATTTGCTGAAGATAGCTTTAACGGAAGAAAAATGTAGCACGATAAACCTATCAATAATCTGTAAGTGGGATTGCTAGGAAAGATTTGAAGTAAAAGTCAGAAAAAGGCTGCCAGTGGTGAAAAAAATCTTGGCATCTACTGCAGGCCTGAATTAAAAGGCTGCATAAAGGTTTTTTTCTCTGCTAGCAGTGAATGTAATGATCAGTAGTTTTCAAATTACTGTCTGCAGACACCAAGGAATTTGCTAAGTCTGTCCTGGTTGTCAGCAGAAAAAAATGTAATTAACAAGTTAGCCAAGGATCGGACCAGTGGCAGAGGAGGCACCTCCTGAGAAAGGCAATTATGCAAAGTGTGCAGTGAGATGGAGTTTCTCAAATCAGCTAAGCCTCTGGGAAATTAAATGGTGATGGCACTTCATGAAGTGGCCCTGTTTTGGCCGTTCTTTTCACATTTCTAGTGGCAGAGAGCCCTTGTCCTAGAGCTTGGGTCCCCTCATGTCCCGCGTGGGGCACCAGCCCCGCAGAGATGGCACTGCCCCTGGGGAATTGTTGGTGACAAAGCAGCCTGGGGCAGCAGGGGCAGCTGCTCAGCTTCAGCTCCAGCTCCAGCTGTGATCCACACTCTGGCCTGAAGCACCAGATTCAGAATTGCTCAAACCTGACATGCCCCAAGAGTAGGAAAACAGATGGCTAGAAGACAGCCAAGAGAAGACAAGGAACCTGTGAGACAATTCTGGTCACCTTGATAAACAGTTATCTCAGCACACAAACTGACTAAATACTTTCAGATTTAATTATTTATGCTTTGATTACAGGTTTTACATAGATTAAGCCCAGTTGCTAAATAGCAATAGCAAACTATGAAATCACAGGCTTTTTCCTAATGGTTTTCCTACATAAAATTTTGGCAATGTTTATTTCCCTTGCACAAAATGTGCTTAGATTTATTGACGAGTAAATTAAAAAAAAAAAAGTGCAAGTTCTTATAATATAAAACGAAAAAACATGCTATTTCACTGATTCATAGTTCTGTTTTCACTTTTCCTTTAACAGAACATGAAAGAAACGTAACATGAATGAAGGTACAGGAATAAGCATTACTGAAGAGTGGATGGATACTTAGCAGAGATGAGTCTTACAGCTCGTACATCTTTGCTATCAGCAGCAATGCACAAACAATAGCTTGGAGCCTCTAGGGGTAGAAATATTCTTACTGTTTGGGTAAACAATTTTTAGAATACCTGTTGGCAATCCTCTTGCTCAGCTTAGTTGCTCATGTACTTAGTTGAACAGCAACCTTCACATTAACAGCAACTTCTATGCTAACTGCAGTGCTCTGGAAGCCATAGATATGCAGTGCAGAATTCTGTAGGAGAAATATATAACAGACTGAAATTTAATACAGCTCTGAATGGTATGATATCTTATTAAACAGAGGATATTTATTTAACAACCTTCCAAGCAAACAAATAGGTTAATTTTTCCATTGTTTCTTTTTCCATTGTAATTGTACATGAATATAAAGCTTGAAGCTATCTTTTCAATCAATGGTAATTTCTTTACTGACTTAAGAGAGCACAAAAGTTTATATATATACACTGCTGTTCATTAGCAGTATAGCAGAACAGCCTTGCAATTTCATCTGGGCTAGCTACTTGCAGCCAATTTTGCTGTCAGTTCTGCTACATCTGTTTCTGAAAAATCTGAATTTGTATTTACTGAAGTTTTCTGTAGTTCTCAGTTCATGAGTTAAAAATGCAGCACTTTTATTAGCCTTTGGAGGTACAGGAAAGGCTGGATTCTTTAACTGTGCTTACTTGTTTTTCAGACCCCTCCATGACTAAGCTGCTGAACTGTTCACCAATTGAGGTGAATGCCATGGCTCCCTCTAATTTACGTTTCTGGTAACACTAAAGAAACAGCAACTAGAGAATTGTAGTGGGACAGAATTTTATGCAGTGTAATTTAATAGGTTATTAATGTATGTCTTAGTTATCTCATCCCAGTGCCTAAACCTCTGAGGAGACAAGCTGTCTTTGTTAGAAGCTTGCCTCTGCACTCTTAGCTGATCAGTACACTGCTGCCAGATCTTGCAGCAGAAGGGCTTAGGCTGTTTTTAGTTCTCAAAAAGTGTTATTCAATTGAGTCTGAACAAAGCTGATTGCCAGACACAATGCCAGGGAACAATGCCGTTTCCCAGACAGATGATTTTCTGGTAATTTTGAAGTTAAAAATAGGTTCATTTGGGGATTTTTTAAAAAAAGTGAGTTTCTCAAGCTTAGTCGGCAAAACTGGTGCAAAGTAGGGCAAAGTTCTTCACTTCATGGATCACCTTAGAGCACAGATGACTCATAATTCCAATTTAAAAAATGAAGATTAAATAAAACTTCTGGAGAATTGGGGGATGGAAATTTTCATAAATATTTTAATAATAATCCTTTTTCCAAAGTGCAAGAATATTTCAGCATGGAGCAGATACAGGACAACACTGTAAATCCCCCAGATTAGCATAAAGATTTGATGTTGGTACACTAATTTACTTTCTAGGAAGTCCGAGAATCCAAAACATGCCTAAAAAGATATTTATATTCCCTTTTTCTCTGTTGTAAAGGGCTTCAGGTGTTGCTATATGCATTTGTCATATTTCTTTTAACAATCCAAAGTTGTCTTGAAAGTAGTTGCTTGTTCTTCCTTCCAATCTGAAAATAAAGTTGCTGAGTCATCAGTAATTACAGATACAATGTGAGAACAAAGTGGGAAAAAGATCAAACACAGAAAAAATACATCATTAAGAAAGACTGAGAAGCTTAGTAAATGGTATCTGAACTGGATTAAAGAAAATATCCAAAATTGTTAATTGTGTGGGACTGAGACGATCTTAGGCTTATTGGGGGCTAAGAAATACACGTGAGTCCAATTAATGATTAAATTTGTTTTTACTGGCATTTCATTAGAGACACCAGATGGCCACTGTATTCTAGTGAGAGAACTGTAGTTTTCAAACCAGTTTTGAGTTTGTTAGCTTGCTGCCATTATGCTACTGGAAAAGGTTTGATGTGATTCTGTCTCATTAAAAACAAAGACTTGTTCTGCAAGCCCCCCTTTCTTCCAAGTCACTTTAAAAATGAATCGCTTCAAAATAGTTTTTCTGAGACCTGAAGACTAATGGGTCTCATGTTTCTGGGCACTCCATATTCCCTTTGAAAGATAAGCATTTTCTTTTCTGTTTTTTACTCCTACATCCCAAGGCCAACTCTTTATGACTGTGAGCTCAGATTTCCAAGTTGCATCCCTCTAAAGCAAATGATTAAAACACCTTAATGCATGAATGCAGCTATAAAGGTACTGAACATTTGGTTAGGTTTACTCATACCAGGGAAAAAGAAGTCTTAAAAGTAAAACAAAGTGTACTTACTAGATGTGTATGAAAACACTTGAACGAACCAAACATTCTATGGAAATATCTCACTGAAAACATTTTAAAACTTATACTAAGAATGTTTTTTTTTACTGCAAATATGAATTCCAAATCAATATTTCCACATGAATATATAGATTCAAACATACATTTTTCTTCTTTATCAGCTTTCAAAATATGCCTGTAAAATGATAAGCAAAATACCCCCCCAAAAATAATAAGAAAAAGTAACAGCTGAATGAAATAATGTTTTGTATTAATTTAAATTTTGCTAAGATCGGAACTGTGAAATGCTTTAACCAAACATGGTTGATTATCTTATCATCATAGAATGGACACCTTCCACTAGAGGTGTTTTCTTTTTTTTTCTTTTTTTTTTCTTTTTTTTCTTTTTTTTTTTTGTTGTTTGTTGTTTTTTTCCCTTGCTTTGGTTTTTTTTGTTTGGTTTTTGGTTTTGTTTGTGGGGTTTTTTAATTTGTTTTGGTTTTAAAAATTTTTGTTTTGTTTTGTTTTTTGTTTTTTGTTTTATTTTGTTTTTTGTTTTGTAGTTTTATTTTGGGGGCGGGGTTTGGTTTCGTTTGGTTCTTTTTCCCGCCCCTCCTTTTTTTTTTACTTTTTTCTGTTTTGCATCAAAAGCTGTTGGGAATTGTTTCACAGTGTGGACCTGGATTATCTAACTGCAAATGCCTACTGGTGCTAACAATGTGTCAGTGTGCTGATTAACGTTTGACACTAACATAAAAGCCTGTCTGGGTGGCCTGTAAAAACTAGGTGCCCTAAAATATAAACCAAACACGGAACATGAAGCGTTTGCTGATGGAAAAGAAAAAGTTGACAGCAAAGAGCTGGGGAGGAATTTCACAGTGGTGGATGATCCTGTGGTCAAGTGACACAATTGTCAGTAGAAAGTCACTGCATACAGACACAGGGTGATGTATATAGAGACAAACAATCATCATTTCACAGTTACAGGGACAAACTCTGGGGGAGGCGTCACCACTTTGGAAAGAGAACTTGGAGGAAAGAAAAGAGTAAATGTAATGATGTTAGTGGCCGAATCTGTATTCTAAACTGCAAATCCCATGTGTAGAAGTAGCTCATCTAATGCAAGAAGGAGAACCAAAAAAGGTCCTTGAGGAGAAAAGAAAGCTGATCAATGCTATGAAATCGCTTTCGAATTAGAAAATGACTGATTAGAGCTGCCCCACCTGGGGCTGATGGTGACAGAGCAGGTAGAGCATCATTGATAAATTAGCTTAGGAGGATTCATGGTCCTTTCCCCTTGTAAAAGACTTATAAGTTATTGAAAATATTGATCAGGTTTCAGTTTTAGAACAGACATAAGATGGTAACTTCTCAACATAGTGCATAGATCAGCTAGGGGACATCTAAAAAGTAGATGTCAGAAGTTTTCAGATCTCTAAAAAGCAAATAAACTAATGAGAAATGTCAGTTCAGGAATATTATTTTATACAAAGAATAATTTCTGGCTTAGGAAATCCTTGGTATTTGTGAACTTGCAAAAAATGTGTTGGAGTCACGCATTGCCTATTTACAGCATTTCTGTACCCTCTCCTAGGTAAGGCTGTTGACTTGTGAAAGATAATGAGGGTCAGGCGTGGTTACATGAGGCTTTTCTGTGGATGATGTTTGTTAGCATTGAGCTATTGTCCTTTGCAAGGCCAGAGCTAAGTAATATTAAGTTTGAAACAGAAATGCACGCCATCATCTAAAATTGATCTTGCACTGCTCCTGTTTTGCTATTTGATGGTAGAAAAATACTTTGGTTTTAGTAGAGGAAAAATTGCAACTGGTGTTTGATGTGGGTTGAGATACATCACTAACTTCTGTGATACTTTTAGATGGGCTGTGCAAAGACAAAATGTGCAAAATACCAATTGTTGAACTTGGCCTAGGTGTTCTGGTGCCATTATTAGAGATTTTTTCTGAGAAATGCTTTGCAATTCCTAAAGCTGTCTCAGAAACAAAAACACAGCCACTCTCTCTTTCTCTTTGCTAAGACGCAATGCTGGGACTGCTCTTTTATTCTCAGTTTTGTTTCTATATATGAGGTAACCAATAGCGCACTGAGAAATTTCATAACCATTTCTGTCTGTGTCTACAATAATGACTTTTTCTGTGCTCTTTCGTCATTTTGATCTCTGCTTCAATATTCAGTAACTAACAAACTATCTGTTTGGCTTTGCAAAAGATATTTTAAAGTCACTGCTATCTTAAGCAGTGGCTGTCTGTAAGGAAGAGTGGATACCTCTTAAAAGAGAGTAGAGTGGTGCAGGGATGCCACATACTCTGGTCTTCAACACTGTACTTAGCCTATAATTAGAAAACATGTCTTTCTAGCAAATTAAATAGTGCTAAATTTCAACAAAAATATGGTAAGGGAGGTGAATCTAGGGAGGGCCAGACAATGTTCATGTCCATTTAATAAATTTCTCCCTTTCCCTCCTTCCCTGTCATCAATTAAATACATAAGAAGAAATTAAATCTTCTGCAGCTCTCTATTAATTTGGTTTTGGAACAACCTCTGGTAGCGAGAAACCCTCTCGTAATACTACTTCTCTGCACAGGATGGACATCACTGAAAAAATGCAACCCTAACATCTTAGTTGGTGTATTGTGTACTACTCACTCAGTTAAAAATCCAGAATGGATCAGAGCGATTCTTTCAGTGCAGTGTGCTTTTCAGTATTATGGTGACCATTTCTTTATATGATGAGACAATCCCAGTGATAATGTTCATCAAACATTCTACCTAAACCAGTCTTTACCTGGGAGCAGCAAACTGGGCCAAAAAACCCTCAAGAGTACAAAGCTTGGAGATTTGGTATAAATTCATAATTTGACCCTGTTACTACACAATGCCAGTATTAAATCTATACTCGTGCACTTGCTGAACTTCTTGGAAGTCACCAAGCTGTCTTAAGTTACCAGCTTTTATGGTTTTCTAGGGCTACAGCGTGGAATCTGACCCAGAGGGAATTAATAATTTCATTCTGGATGTTCTATGGTTTGTTGAAAGCAATTGAATGTCTGTGATCTTAAACGTAATTTTTCAAATTACTTACAAACAGGGATTTCAATGTAATCACTTCTCGGGTGTGTTTATTCACTGGAAAACCTGCAGAATCCCCATGTCTTTCAATTAATCAGTAGAAAATTTTTCTTTAGAAAATGGGCTTTAGACACATGCACTTGCTAAAAAAGTGATAGAGGAATGAAGCGTAACAGGAAAAGTATTTTCTCTAAGTGGTTATTGCTGGAGTAGATTACCAAAAAACCCACAGGGATTGAACCTCACTGTCTTAGACTTCAAATGAAGTGTCTCAGTGGGGCTTGAGATGTAGAGTTCTTAAAGAGATCAGTTTCCAGTTTTGTAAAAATGGGAAGTTTTGGAGATACTTTGTGTTTAGTAGATATATTAAAATTAATATAATCCATGTTCAGTACCTGAAAATGATCCAAAGCAACAGTGGAACATCAGTTTGAATTTTTATATTCAACCCAAAGACATGTTTGTCTAAGGAGTTATTTTGCTGACCATTCCTGCATTTCTAGAGATATTAAGCTGATTTAGCTACTAGAATGGGAAGGAGTGAAACTCTAAATTCTTTTAAATTCATGAGAATCTAGTTTTGGTATATTTTGCTTGAGAAACAGGAAAACATCTATTTTTACACCAAATGTTAATCCTACCATGTAATTTCTAGTTAAAGTCAGGCAGGGTGAAAATGAAAACCTCACAAGTGCTTTTTACAAGTGTTCTGGTCCAGAAACTCACCAAACCATACTCTGGGTAGGATCAGTATAAAGTAAAAATTCTTGATAAGAGTTAGACAAATCGTAAAATAGATCTCCTGCCTTGGCAAGCATTTTAAGTGCTTTTCCCATAGGAAAGAAGTACCACTTATCTCTCACAAAAGGTCTCGAAGAGTGTTTGTATTTGCTTTGGTATTCAGTGATGGAAAACTTTAAAACTTTTTAATGGTCTGGGAAAGTGTTTTCTAGATGGTCTGCCAGTATCTTCATGTACAGCTAGATGTGACAAGCATAAAAGCAAAGACACAAATGGCTCTGTAAGTTGATAAAGTCTTAAGTTGAATCTGGATATGAATGTTGTAACTTGTGAAAAGAATACATGATATTAGGAAGAGGGCTACTCGTGGAGAGAAAAAAAAATGTGTGGATATCCTTAGGATTGACATTTTGGCACTGTTATTTTGTAATGGAAACTGAGTTAGACTAACAGTAAAAACTGCAAATCATCAAAATTCAGCTGGCCCAGATGATTGCAAAAAATTCGTATCCTCTTTAGTTGAATGAGATTAGGTTAAAGAACTGCTATGAGTTGAATATCCATGGACAGACGTTTCTGTAAAGTAACTCAAAAGTCAAGCAAAATAAATCCAACAACAGCACAGTATTTGTTGTCCTGTAAACTGATAAAAACTTTAAAATAAATATTTATCACATACATATTTATTTTAGAAATGTTGACTATCCAATAAAGAAAATAAAGTCTTCATGACATCTTGGAGCTGTTAGAATGTTTTCCTGTTGTTGACAACTAATTAATTTATTAAGGATAATGTGGGAATTACAGACCTTAAAAGATGCCAGCAATTTCTATTTTATGGAATATAAACATACATTCAAAATATCATCAATTCAATATTATCTTTTCAGCAAATACCTATAGTGTTTTTATGGAAAAAAAAAAGGTAGGACCGGGTTAATTCTCTGTTAGTTTCCTGTAATTATCATGATTTCTCATGAACAATAAACACTCAGTTTTCAATCACATCATACATCTATTGGTGCTGTTGAGTGTGTCTCACATGGCACTCTGTTTTTGAGCTCATGCTGTTTATAGAAAGATTCTGTCTCCTGTTGCTCTCCTGGTGGCTGCGTCTGTCCTGAAACCATGGCAGTGCATGCAGAGACTGGAAAGCACTGAGCACTTTGGTCTTTTCCCTACATTAGGCTGCCTCTCGAGCTCACAATTTCCCTGTAGTCAGAGGGGGTGGTGTACCAAAGCTCCTCGGCTGGAAAAGAGGCGCCTGTTCCCTACAAATACTGTAGCTGACAGCCAGTGACTGTGGATGTCCCTTCACAGTGCTCGTCTCATTCTGGCCCTGCTGATGCCTCCCCTCTTTCCCCCCTCATTTATCAGAGCCCTGACTCTCTTCTCTTGGTGCTGGCTGCAGGTAGAGCAGGTCTGACAAACTTCCATCCTGCAGTTTTTGGCTGCACCATCCTTCTTTCCCCCTGCCTTGCCAACATGTACAGTTTTTAATACAATGGCTCCAGATTTTTTCACGTCATGCTCAGCATGCAGTTTTCTCATGTAAGGTCAAAGGGAATAGCAGAAAAGGCCTGATTTAAAAGGGATGGGAGGGAATGGAGGTCTGGTATAGTCCAGGGAGGTCCCTGCACCACGCTGCAGCGACAGAACACTCCCCTGTCTGGGACTGCTGTAGAGCAGTTATCTCTGCAAACTCAAATATACATGAATTACAATATTTTCTAGCCCTGCCATGCCAAGGCAATTTTATGCTTCTCTCCTCGGCATATTCCACTTCAAATTTCACTAGATTTCAAGTTTTTGACCTGATTAAAATGATTCTGAGAATAGATCTTCCTGAACCTCAAGACATTGCAGGATTTTGATGTCTTCTCAGAAGCCTGTCTGAATATTCTTCTCCAGGATTATGAAGAGGACAGCTGTATCATCTCAGTGAAGAGAATTTAGGTTAAAATGTAGATGACTGTTTATATTTAACATATATGCTACCTGACCTTTTTTTCAAAATTAGTATGTGTTTCTGGTATCTTGTGAGTATTTAGGTACATCCAAGGAGGCAAAAAGCCTTGAGAATTCATGCACTAAAAGTGACAAAGCCCAGTAAGAGAAATTCTTTAATGATTTCTCTATTATTTTTCCAGTTTATACCACTTGACAGCAGCTTGGAATATTTAAATTTGAAAAATTAAAATAATAATTAAGTGCTTATCCTAACAAGCACCATATAAATCTTTGAAGGTATTTTTTGCATGGTTTCACATTACTGAGATAATGTCTCATTGGTTGAGATTTTTGCAAGATCTTTAGTATGAAGATCTGTCTTAAATGAAGAGAAAATAGTGAAAGATTAGTCTATAGCTCAGGTATTCCATCATTTTCTGAAAGTATGCACTCAGAAATCATTTAATGTGGGCAGAAATGCTTTAGTCAGAATATGGTACTAATATATAATTTGTCAAATCCTAAATCTCGTGCAGGCTGAGAAGCTGGTGTAGAAACTATTTTAAATTGTTTTCAGATGAGATTTTATCCGAGAAAATTCACAATAAGATGCAAGAGAAGCTTTGCTGTTTGCTTGTCTTTCACAGTTGTTTTAGGATAAGATATACTGATAGCTATGATTTTAAAAAATTTTTACTGGTAACCTGAGAACTTTGATATCAACATTCAGTATTTGCAGGGCTTTTTGCAAACAGGGATAACAGTTTTAGGTCTGTTTTCCAGTATATATTTTATAAAGGTTGTACAAATACAATAACCTGGAGAACTGAACAGCTTCTCATGCCCACTCAGGTTCCAGTTTTCCTGATATACATAATCTTTCTTTTCCTTCCCTATCCAGGTTTTATCTCCTTTATTTTTGTTTGGGACTGAAATTCAGCTTCCCATTCATTTTGACACTGAGAGGAGCTCAGGGCCAGCCTTAGCAGCACAACAGAACAACCTGTTGGCTCAGTGCTATAACCAAGTTGCATCAAAAACTGGAAAAGGAAAAACTATTCATTCTCTCTTCATAAGAGAGAGTTGCCAGAGGCAGCAAAAGAACTTAGCAGGCAGCTGCGTAAGAACAAAAGGAAAGGCTTTTTCAAAGAACTGTTTCCTTAATCCCTTTTTGATAGACGTGGATGAGGAAAATTCAGGCAGGTTAAAAGGCAGAGACCAACAGGCACAAAACATAATTTTCCAGGTGCTATTAAACACAAAGAGATACTTGTGATTCCCTCAGTCGCAGAGCATGAAAGCTCTGAGGACACCTCAGTGTCATTATATGTCTCATATTTTTGACCTCTGATATTGGACATTATGGGACATAGGACACTGAAACAGGTATTCCTAGACTCGTGTGCTACAGAACAGTCTTGTGCTTGCTCTTACAGGAAAGGCCATTGCTGCCATCTCCAGAGGAAAAAGAAAAAACAAGTAAGACTTGGATGGGTTTAGGAATTGATGCAATGTTAAATATTCCAAGTATTTTGGCATTTGAAGTTTTTTCTTTCACATTACAAAAGACAGGAGGAAATGAGACAGTGTTTAATATTGCTTACTTCTTCAGACATCCATAGCCCTGAAACTCTACCAGAATCAGATAATTATGTTAATAGCAATTACAGAATTTACTCTTTTCAAGACTGGCATGTATACCACTGGTATGAGATGAGAAAAAAACCAAAGTACCCCACCATACTACCCATGAATTGACATTAATCTGGAAAAATGTGAATGTTGCTGTGACCATTCCTAATTGCATAATTTCTCCTACATTTGCAAATGGAGTTTAGGGAGGACTGTTGTGTCCAGCTGCTCTGCAGCTGTTAGTGTTCCAGAATTAACTCCCATGACAGAAGTTTATGTCCCCAAAATTTACTAATGCCATTCATACATGACAACTGGCCTGGATGTGTGCCTGACCATGTGAAGATTTGAGTAATTTCATTACAATGAAGTATATAACTGAAATGGCAATAAAATTAACAAAGGTACTGGAATACTTGGGAATACTTTCAGGTTTCTGACGAAGGTTTCCATGTTTTTCTGTGTTTAGATGTTTTTGACTTTCCAGCAAGGCAACCGTAGAGCAAATAAGAAGTAATTCAGTTTCTACTGTGCTGTTTGCAGTTATGTCTGGTCCTGGAGCTTATCACAGTTCTGTTAAACTATGAAGAGAATAATTCAACATAATATTGTACATGAACTTGTCATATAAGTGGCTTTGATTTGTTATAAACCATTACGATTTTATCTGATTAGCATTGTTTTGGCTATTTGACAAGTAGTTAAATGATCAAGTTGGCAGATAAAAGCAAGGTCTTTGTGCAACCAGAAACAAAAATGACAACAACATTTCTAGCTAAGAAGTTTTAGAAGTGAGAGGGAACAAGATGGTTACTTCGTTGGTGTCTTTAGCCCAGGTTATTCTCCCAGAGCAGGAAAAGAACAACCATTACTGGTATGTGTGATTCCAAGTGACAACAAAATATATTTTAAAAAGCTTTGAACTTGAAAATACAGAGCTCAGAATCCATTAAAACTATCAGAGCAAGACAACCAATCCCAAACAAACTATTCTTCATTTAATATAAAGGCATAAATAATTTTATAGTAAAGATAATATCTGTTTATTATTATGCTGTGATAGTGACATCACTCAGATTTTCTGTGTTTGTGACAAGCAAATTGTGTTTTACTTCTCATTTTTGGTCTGTACTGTAGCCAATGGCTGTTTCTTTCCAGATGCATGGCATTCACAGTTGTTCTGAAAACCTGGTCTGTGGATGTTTTCTCCCCAAATGGTTACTGACAATATTCTTACTTTAGTGATCAAACGTTCTATTTTTGTGTTCTAGCAACTTCTCCTTCCTACAATAACTCAGATTTGATGGTGATGGGATGGAGCTTAATTAAGAGCTTCTAATATTCGTTGTGAGCAGGCAGTCTTCCACAACTTTTAGTTTTTTATATGTGAAAATCCTATTAACAATGAAGCATCTGTTCTCTTAAAGGGAACCATTTTTCACGCACAGCATTGGGAGCTCTTGTGATCAATCTATAGTGCAGGTGTAAAACTTCTGCTTGGTTCAGGAACCTTAATGACACTTTGCAGACCTGCTGTTTTTCTTAATGTAAATTATTTTATCTACACAAATCTGTTGGTTTACATGTGAAGTAATCAGTCTCTAAACCAGAGCAAGGCCCTTCTTTTGGCACAAAATGCTAGTCATATATTCCACTTATTCCCTGCCACAGTTATAAATGGTAAACGGCAGCCTTTTAAGAAATTCCCCTGTGGTGCAGCTAGCAGGAGATTGCTCAATTGCATAATAATCAAATCTGACCAGATGGTGATGAGGCTGGGTACTAAATGTTTTTTACACTCTCCTGCTAGGTTTTCTCATTTAGAAGAGGAAAAATCCCACTTTAAGGCATACATGATTTGAAAGACACCTTGCTATGAGACAGCAGCATTGCCTACTCTAGAGTGCAGCACTTCACATTATCAGGCAATGCAGAGAAGGGTCATAACTTATTTAGGAAGCCAGTGTGTTGCTCCAGGAGAGTACCAGCCTGGTGGCTCTGGAGAAGGAAAGTTAGGGGACACATGAAGATTAGATATGGGAAGTAGACAGTAAGTACCCTATTTGTGAGAGCTTCATCTTTGTCCATCTGCAAAATGGCGCAGCTTGAGAGCAAAATAACACAGCCGGAGGAGGGAGATCTGAGGAGGGACTCAGCTCCCAAATGGAAAGTGTGCACTGAGGTGTTTGTGGAGGGGTCTGCAGGTGAGCCAGGGGTCTCTGCTCCCAGGACAGCCACTGGAGCTGAAATCAGTGCAGTCAGTGAAGATGAGAGAGAGCTCTGAACCTCATGAGCTGTGTGGGCAGGGACCTCCACTGCTCGCATTGACCAGGGCACCAGCAGCAGCAGACAGGAGCTTAGGAACCTGTTGCACTTTGCAAGTAGCTTCTGCCATTAAATGTGGGTTGTTAATTACACAGCTGCTTCTTCTCCCTCTTTCCTTATTAGTCTGTACAGGGGAAATTCTGACAATTCTGGGAACTGTGCAGCTCTCATACAAAAACTTCTTGCTAGTCAAGCCTGTCTCTGAACTGAGAGTCAAAAATTTGTCATCTGAGATCCTTGAGATGTCAGGTTTTGTCTACCATACTTGTATTATTTTGGGTCAGGTTCCATGGGATTTTAATTTTTTTTAGTATCAGAAGTTAATCAGCCGGTTGAAATGCTACTGCTTACAGCAAGCTTCAGTATATTTCTTTCTACTGAATATAAGATACATTTAGTAACAGAATCCTTATGAACTTCTTTCAATCTATCTATAGAACTGAAGGCTTTTAAAATAAATAAAAATCTATGTGCCTTAAGTTAGCACTTTCCAAGAACACAAAGGTTATCTCTGAAGCATTTTTAAATTGTTTGGTCACTTTAGGTAGTTTCATTGAGGCAATCCAAACTGTAACAATGAAACAAAATAACAAAGAACAAGTAAGTGACTATTTTGTGTGAAAACGTATTTTGGCAGGGAGTTGGGTAAAATGGGATTCCTCATGATAAAATAATTGGCAAATGTCTGACTTCTACTTCAATCTATGAAAAAGAATAAGAGAAAGTGTGAGTTTTGGATGCTATTCTAGTTCATGCATCTTACATGTAATGAAGCACGCTTTGTTACAAGGATTTCATAGCACAGGTTGTTTTCATTTCCTCATTTGTTTGTTCTCTTCAGTGGCTAATACTTATGGTCTGAGTTATTGAGAACTGGAGTGTGAGGTGTGGCATAAATGAGGGTTGAATCTTCTTTGAGCTGATGGGACATAGGGCTCCTCTCCTCTCTGAAAACCAAGTCTTTCCAGAAAGATAAATTATTGTGATCGCCTAGAACAAAAAAAAAAATTGAGCAGACTTTACCCTGTTAATACCTTGCCCTGTTAATTTTTGTTCAATAACTATGGCACTTCCACATCAGGCTTTGTTATTTTGGATTATTTTGTAACCTGTCACTGGGTAGGAAGCCATCTTTTAAGTTTCTATTTTATATGGGCAGCAACTAACATTCTAAAAGAGATCTTGCTTCTTCATGTAGCAACTCAGTTACGACACTAGATTTTTAATCTTTTTTTTAAAAAGCCTATGCCCTGTGTTTGCAAGGAATACTACTCTTAGTGATTGAAATATATTTAGTGCAAAACCTGTCTACTGCTGGCAGGCTGGAGCCTGAAGTCCCCTGAACATATTTTGTCTTAGTTCTGTGTCTCCTGGTGGCACTGTGGCTGTGGTGTGAAGACTCCAGGCACCCTGTCTTCTGTCATTCCCTCTCTTCCATGGGATGTCCCTTCTTTGCTTTCTTAGATTTTATTCTATATTATTGATTTATCCATACATCACTTATTTTGCTGCCTCCATGCATTACTTGAATGCGTTTGAGCTAAACACTTTATCTTAAGTCAAGGAAAAAATCCCTTCTAATTCTCTGAGCTCCTTTTAAAAAATATTCTACTATTCCCCAGATCAAACTGGCAGTTGATGATAAATAGAGGAATAACCTGATTTTGAACATTCTTTTTGCTTAAGTTGCTTTCATGTGAAAGCTCTAGTACCTGTTGCTCAAGGTCTATTCAGCACAATATCTAGCAAGAGACGCTGCTAGCAGAAGCTACTTATTGTTTTAACATTAGCTTTTGAAAAAGAGAAGTAAATTGCTCTCTGCAGTAGTGAGATCTCAGGAAAAAACAAAGCAAGTGTTAAAAAAAGGAGAAGCACCTTGAAAGTGCAAAGCTTCATTCAAGATTGTGTATACTCCTATACAGTAACTCTGTTCTTCCTACAGTAACCCCTACCTCATCACCTTCATTTATAAATGCATTACTTGCATAAAGGTGGAAGAAATTCTTTAGTCATGTAATAAACTTCCCTTTCCATAATGCTGACAGAGCCACTGGCCCTTCAGTGCTCCTCTGGAGAGCTTTGGCAGAGGAGAGCACAGCTGAGTTATTGGCTTGGCAGGTGAATCATTAATTTCCAAATCAGCAAGTTTTGTCTAACAGCTGCCACCCTTCCCCAGAGGAAGAGAAGGTGACATGGCTGGCAGCGTGTGCTGCCAAAGCTCCTGGCATCCCTCTGGAGCTGGGCTGGCCAGGGGTGCATGACCCTAGAGCTGTGCCTGGATCTGTGTGTGGATGGAACCTCCTTCTGCTGGTGGGGCAGTCGGCTGAACATGCAGCCAGCACCCAGGGGCATGGTGTTGCAGGGTGCTGCAGGATGCTGCAGGGTGCTGCAGGATGCTGCAGGGCGCTGAGGGATGCTGCAAGGTGCTGCAGGGTGCTGAAGGATGCTGCAAGGTGCTGCAGGGTGCTGCAAGATGCTGCAGGATGCTGCAGGATGCTGCAGGGTGCTGCAGGGTGCTGCAAGGTGCTGAAGGATGTCGCAGGGTGCTGAAGGATGCCGCAGGGTACTGCAAGGTACCGCAAGGTGCTGCAGGGTGCTGCAAGGTGCTGCAGGATGCTGCAGGGTGCTGCAGGGTGCTGCAGGGTGCCACAGGATGCTGCAGCCTCACCAGCTGACCAGGACAGTCTGTGGTGCCATGAGCAGGTCAGAGGGCTGGGTAGGGCTTAGGTGCAGCTTTTTTTGTGCTATTTGCCTCAGCTATTGCCATCTGAAACCAGGAGAGTTGCTTTTCTTCTTTTTTTTTTTTCTTCCAGAGTATTAACTGACTGCTACAAGTGGAAGGGAAGGAAAGAAGTGCTGTGCTTGTGCCTTTCTTCCAGGGGTATGTGTGGGTCTTACCTTTTGCAGTCTGTGGTGTCCTAACCCCATGCAGTGAGACTTATGCTGTGCTCCTCTGCACACAAACTCTATTTTCCTGTCTCCTTGTCTTGTTGTGACTCTGGAAGTTCTGATGTAATTTTTGTGAAAATAGAGATTTTTTTCTTGTGGCATGAATTTAGTTTATTATTTGCTGTAGCTGTAGCAGTCAGGCTCTGGCCTTTGTTAAGAACAAAACCTTCAGTATCTGGACAGTTTATTCATCACAGATGTTTCTCTTAAAAATAATTCCTTCTTCTTCAGAGTTGTCATTCCTCTGTTTTACTTGCATTCAGAGCTACTCCTACCACAAATGCAATTCTCTAATGACAAAACTGCACTCTGGCAGTCATTTTTTAAAGTGCTGGGTACTGGAAGAAAGGCCTATGACCATTTGGTTTCTTTTATTGTGTGTGGGGTTTTTTTGTTTGTTTTCTGTTCTTAATCATTTAAAGCCTGATCTCGTTTTCTTTGCCATAATCTCATTTATTCATTTTTATATTGCATGTGTTTTGAAAATTGCACCAGCTGGTACATCTTCTGAAATGACACGTACTGATTAAAGGACTTGCTGACCTATCAGCCACTGAATAATTATATCCTCAGGTGGGGAAATTGCACCAGACTAAAATGCTCATCAAAGTGATATTCAGACAACTTGCTGAACACTTTTATGTCTGTTTCTGCACCTATTTCGTGTGAAAGATGGGTAACCGAAGCTCTAAGTTAAAGCAAACCAGCTCTTCTGTAGTCCAGGGTAGAACAAAGTTACCAAATGAGAAATGCCTTTTCTGCCAGGGAGAAGTAACAAATAAAATGAAGCTGGACACAGTCCTGAAACTGTTCCTGATGGAAAGAAGTGGTTGTACATCATCCATCTCTACAATGCTGAAAGAGCAGTTTGAAAAATGAAGAACTGTTTGGAGGATTTGTATAAGTATGTTTAATTAAACTGTTTGAAGCAAGAAAAACTACTTAAGGGCTTATTGTCAGCCAAGAAACAGAAAGACATGTTAATGTCATGCAGGTTAAGTGAGGATGCTGTGGTAGTCTTCAATGTTTCATGTAGTTTTGCTAAAAATTAAAATGAGCAAAGCTGAAGAGATTAACCGGAGCATTTAGTGGCAGGTGATGCTCAATAGGAGTTCCAAGTTCAGCAGAGAGGAGCAGGGTGAGCCAGGCAGGGCAGGACAGCATGGGCAGGGCAGGAGAGCAGGAGCCATTTTTGAGTGAAAGGAAAGCAGTCAGCTGGCCTTAGCAATTGCATCCCCAGGTCAAGACTGTAAAATTGTTGTAATTATGGTATGACACAATGTGTTTTTCTATGCTCTGTGGATGAATTCCCTGCTTACCTACCATTTTGGTGTTTTTCTTTTCTCTTTTTAAAGCAATGTGCTTTGTTAAGCCAGATGATTCATGTTAGATTAGCTTCTTGAGCATCAGTAAGTATAGTTGAGTTTTTCCAGCATTATGGATGAGGTTTTTAATCAATGTCTCATTAACGACTCTTTCAAATTTGAACCTGTTCCTTCCATTATGTTCCTGGCAGAAACGTTGCAGTTACATTAATCCAGTTTTTATACTTCAAATTTTGGGATGAAACCAGCTCTAGGTACATAAATTATTATTTTGCATAATTTCATGCCAAGGGTTTTTTTGCAGTACCACAAGAAATCGACTTCTAAACCAGTGAAAAAAAAAACCCAAAAGAAAATCCTGTTCTACTATCCAAATCCTCAGATAATTTCCAGGCCTCTGACAAGGTTCGCAACATGGTGCAATGGCTTGGGGATGACGATTTGGGTGCTGGGGTGGTTTAGCCTGGAGAAACGGAGGCTCAGGGGGACTTTATTGGTCTCTACAGCTACTCAAGAGGATGCTGGTCTCTTCTCCCAGGTAACAAGTGAGAGGATGACTGGACATTGCCTCAAGTTGCACCAGGGGAGGTTTAGTTTGGATATAAGCAAAAAAGTATTCACTGAAAGGGTTATCGAGCGTTGGAACGGGCTGCTCAGGGTAGTGGTGAAACCATCATTGCTGGAGGTAGATGTGGTGTTTGGGGAAATAATTTCATGCTGGACATGACAGTGCTGGGTGAAAAGTCTTCAAGTTCTTAAAGGTCTTTTCCAACCAAAAAGTTTCTATGATTCTACGATTTTATGATGCATCTTAAGGTCCTGGGATTCAGCCTAGTGCTCCTCAGTGATACAAAGGAAGGGTGGTTGCAGGTGGTCATATGCTTGGAAAGGCACTTATGTTCCCAGTCCTACAAATAAACTTCCAGTGCTTTGAAAAACCTTTTGAATAAGATTCATTTAGCTCAGAGTGGGGAGCTGTGGCAGAATTCAACCTCAAGGCCAGCAGGTACACCAGAGGGATCTCAAATGGTGAGGACCGTGGATCCAGGAGAGAAATCGTGCTTTGCAGCTGTTGTGTGTTAAACTTGTCATTGTGAAGATGAAGAAAACTTGTAATTTTGGGGCTACAGAAGAGGCTGAAATGCAGTGTCACCACCAGCTGAAGAACACAGGGAAGAAGGAGGAGGGAAAGGCATAGCCAAGGTGGGAGAAACCATGTGGGATCTATTTTTCATATCTGTTTCTAGAAGTGAGTGCCCATGCGGCCATGCCTGAAAGAGCTTTCTGGAAAACAGTGCTTTTCAAGGGCGAGTCTGCTGCAGGAACTGGGGGGAGGCTGCAAACATAAATACAAGATTGATACCTTGATTTGGGCACTGATATATCAAATGAAGGTCACTGTTTAAGTCCACTTCATGGAGACTGAGATTTTAAACACTGATGATGTTTCAGTTTTAAAAGAAAAGTGAAACTGTGGAGTCCTTGTCTGAAGAGAATGAGGCTGGGAATCCTGGCTATGTGTAAGCATTTTGGATTTCAGTACCTGACATGACTCTAAGCAATCAGTCAGTGGGAAGTCACCCAATTTTCTAAGCTTTTGGCAGATCTCTATAAAACTGAGGAAGGTGCCAGGAAGTATTTGGATTTCAGCTAACTTGCAATGTCTGATGAAGGTACATTTAAACAACAAATTTATCCCAAGAGCTCTTGTTGTGGCTTTAGTTTTTGTATGGATTTAAGATGCAGCCTGATAATTAGTTTATGGCAGTAATCTTATATATGCTTCTTGGGAAAGTTTCACCAGACAGCACTCAAGCACTCTTCTTTTAGCAAAGTTCATGAAAAACCTGAGACCAGAGTATGGGCCCAGCTTCACTCTTATGAGTTTCTTCATGCAGGAAACAATGTTTAATACAGTTTAGATAGCAGCCTGATTTATATAACTTTTATTTATTTAACAGTATAATTTGGAATCAGCTGGGACTTAGTATATTTTCTGAAGGAAATTTTCTTTGAGCAAAAGTTTAGCTTTGATCAGTCGAAGCTCAGAGAGCAGGTAATTTTCAGTTGAGTCTGGTTTTATCCATCTTTGGAAACCGGAAAAGTCTCTCTTTTGGTCCTGTATTAGTCGCATTGCGGCTGAGGTGGGATGGAGATGGGGAATACAGATTTTTTTCTTCAGTTATTTTTGAAAGGGTAAAAGCTGAGGAGTAAAGGGCTTGTAGGGAAAAACAACAGGGGATAGACATGCAAGTTTCAGAAGATGTGTGTGCCATGGCACACACAAAAACATTTTAAAAAAGAAAAGGCAGAATATATTCTTTGGCAGAGGGTGTATTTTTGGTATCCAGGATCAAGGAAGAAGAGGTAAATATTGCTTAAATTGAAAAATTTAGATTGGGATTGCCTTAAAAAAAAGAAGTACTTTGCGGCAGACAGAGGAACATCTCATAACCTGTAAAACCAGCAGCTGACAATGACCACTTGCAAAAGTCTTGGTGCGTGTTTTGGGGACGCATATAGACGTTTCAGAGAAAATATTTATTTTTTGTGACACCGATTTGGGGAAGGGCCTTTAATAAGGTCAAAAGGACATGAGAAGATCTATGCTTTTACACTGAGGCGTTTATTATCATAGTGCCCTGGTAGGATCTGAAAGCCTCCGTGTCTATGCCCTGGTCCATCTGTACATCATTACTTTTGTCTGTAGTACCCTATACTAAGAACATATATTGAAATACAATTATGTGTTATAGGTGAAACAAAACCATAACGACCAGTAGCTTAAATAAAATTTTCCATACCTGTGCCTGAAAATAAGCATAAGAATTTTATCACCCACTATGTCTTTCAGGAGCATGCAAATAGTGTTCTCTATTGGTTTAGGTCAACTTGGGTTCAGCATTAAGTCATTCTGAGGGGAAATTTTGACTCTTCTTATGTTGAAGATGTGGTTAAAATTATTTAATAATCTTTGTGAAGCTATATTTCATGCATTTTAAAAAAGTAATCTCTTTACAGGCATAAGAAAAAGCAATATGAATTTTAAAACACATTAATCATTGCAGTTTATAATGAATAATGCATTTGTGTGTTTGTGCACATTATCTGATAATATATGGCAAAGCATGTTTTACCTCTTTGGTGTACACATTGCAGCTTTTATGAAATGTAGTATGTGTGGAACTTAGTTGGAATTTTTTGTTTGTTTTGCCTTTTTTCTTTCAAGTACACTTTTCATGTTTGGGAGTGTAACCAGTACCTTTCACTTTCCTCCAGCTTTCCCACCCTCTAACAGCTCTCTTCTTCAAATATTTCAGCTAAATTTTGGAAATAGGTAGAAACCTGAAAGGTAATTTATCTCTCAAATCTTTGTGAAAATGTGTAGCCAGTGGAGGAAGGAAGTCTGTAGAAGTGGCTCAGTTAAGGGATCTGTTACACTATGAGTACTCAGGTCACAGGATTCCAGGAAATTCTGGGTGGAAAGATCTGATGAGGAGCACAGAGAAGGAATGCACATTGCTTTAGGTACCAAGAGCAACAAACATAACTCTATCTACAATCCCTGCTGCATCCAAGAGATGCTATGAGCTCATGTCACATCCTATCATAAAACTAAGATGTGGTCAGCGTATGCCCTAAAGCACCACATTTCCAGAGCAGAACTTGGAACTTACTTCTCTTCCAGCACAGATAGCCTCTGAGATATAGAATTATGCAACATCTAAATCCATAGGAAACTGGGCTGTTTCAGTGTCAGTACCTGTGGAAATACATGTGTTCATTCTCTCTCCTTTTATTATTTTAAAAATTGCATGTAAAAAAAGACTAAAACATGATCTGGAATGGAAAACTCATCTTCTAGATGGACACAGCCCTCTGCAGAGTTCTGCGGTGTCACTAATAGAAATGAATGTAAAATTTTGTTATGCCATGTTTTTTTATATTTCACCAGTAGTCCTGCAGTAAATCAAAATACTCCTGTTTAAGAGGAAAAAGTATCACATTTATGCTGCTCTTTTGCTGCTGCAATAAAATAGAATTGGATCAACAGGGTCTGAGTATAGAAAGTGTTAGAGAAACATTCTGTCAGACTCCTCAGGTTTCTTGCTAGTCCTGATGCTCAGCTGTGAAGCACACGGGTGTTTAACAGCTGAGGAGTGGGCTGCTCATGTTGTCAGGTAGGTCTCTGAGTAATTTCTGTCAAGGGAGTTATAAATAAGATGGACTTGAAAGGTCCAAGCTGGTGAAGGTGGACTTTTTGTAAAATATGTAATTAAAATACCAACAAAACCAGATCTGTCTTGTGCTTGCCAAATACTCTATTTTTGTTGTATGACAAGTATTTTTTGTGTTGACAGTATGCCTACAGGAGAAAGCAATATTTCCTATAACTTCAGGGGGAGATAAATTATAGTCTGCTCTTTGTCACATTAAATAGAAACGAATACACTAATAACCTAATGGGCTTTTCTATTAATACTTGGTTAAATAAATCACCAGCAAAGACATATGTGTCCTTTGAGTATAAAACCCAATTATAAAATTCCAATAGATTAAATGATGCAACTCTATAACAAATAAATCTTTCTCACAAATAAGTATGTATTTTCCTCAAGAATATCTGTATTTAAGTATCCAATTATCTACAAGCATTCTGATTCCTCCTCCCCTCTCCCTCCCCACTGCATCAGGAGGAAAACAATTCTGCCAGACTTGGGGACTTTATTCCATAGACAAATGGGTAGCATATTAAAGAAGACAAATTGTAGCTCATTTCAGTTTGACAATTGAAATATTTAGATTTGGGTAAACCTTGAAGAAATATGTTTGCTTTCTTCCCTTCTGACTGAAACAGAGGAGGAAAAAAAATCCAATAGTTTTGTGTGGAAAAAAAAAAATTTTTTTCTACAAAAGAAATGACATTTTTATATTCTTGACCAACTGAAATTTTCAGTTTACAGTGATACTTTTAGGGTGCTGTGGTGTATTGACTCTTTTTTTCATAAACAGTACAATATATTGCTTTCTGGTGACTGTTCCACAAAGGGGAAAAAATAACTTATTATTGCTTCAGATAACTGAGTTTTCTTGAAGTGAAGTAGTAGAGGTCAGTGAGTTAGCCACAAAAACACTGGGCTCTGGTTCCTCAACAAATATTGAGTGAGAGGTTTTTTCACTACTGAGCGTGTTTGCAACACAGAGATTACAATGGGCCTCAGATTACTGACTCGTATTTTCAGAATATGTATTTTCAGAACTGTGTTTATTCCTCTAGACTAATTTCCATCAGTCCCTACAAAAAATAGTTATGAGACCTTGAATTAATTTTATGACATCTAAAAAGTAATGATTTAAAATAGTATTTTAATGCTCTGAGTGTCTCTTGAATTGTTCCCCTTGAATTTTAAAAAATCCATGCTTATATTTTCTTGTTGTTATTGAAACAATAAGACTAATATTTCATGCAGTTCTTCAGAAATGACAAGGGGTTTTGTAGCCTGGTGGCTTTTAAAATTTGGTTTTTTAATCTTCTCCAGGGCATTTATCATGAAAAAAACCCTCGTATTCTAAGGACTTAGTTATGATTAATTTCTTAAAATTTGCAAGAGTGAGCATAGAGTAATTCCACAGCCAGATCTCAAGTGTCTAAAAAATGAGCCTTACAGTCTAAGGAAGACAGCTATCAACCAAACATTTTTATGATAAATTATTCACTTGGCATCTGTACTAGGCATCTGGGTAGAATGGAGTTATCTAGGACACCATTTTACTCCCTTAACCTGTCTTTCCTTTTCATTCAATACATCTTCCATCTCCTACAATACATGACAGGTTTCCTAGAAACAAAAGACTATTACACAAAGTGGATTAGTCTTGTTGCCCATAGGGAATCCTTTGGAAAAATAGTATAGGAGTGTTTGTTGTGGCTATTAGGGGCAAATAAGAGAGTGTTGACTTGACTTTAGAACTTCTTAATGGGTGATTTTTATTAGATTGCCTTGGCTGTACGTCTTGGCGTCCTTGTGCAGTAAGAGTCCTGCAGTCTCTGGAGAAATGCGTGACAGAGAAGGAGATGTGCCATTAAGATGGAATGTGCAGAAGAAGGAACTGATGGAATTTACCAACCTAGTCTTAGCAACACTGCAAACATTTTTTATTTCTTAGTAGGGGCGTCCCAGAATATGCACATTTGGATGAATTTTTGCATGAAAAAGAAAACACCTGTGCATGATCTAAAGGACAGTTTTCCTTTCAATGTGTTACAAGTGCATTTGCCCCAGCAGGAAGGCTCTGATGGTTCTCAGCACAATGGCTAGAAAATGCTACAAACATGAAGTGATTTGTTCTGTGGAAAAGTTGAGTAGTTTTAAACTGAAATAAAAACAACGGAAACACTGGGGAACACTGAAATGAATGGTTAGTATTAGTGAAATTATAAGTAGCCAAAATGTGTGTCTTATCCACTGTCCATCAACTTTAAATGGAGGCAGCATTATCACTGAAATCTATTGTATGAATGGGAAGAATGTTAAAACAGTTGACATAAATAATTTTCAAATAAGACCTTGTGCTTATCAGAAATTAATGGATTTTCTTCTTCAAAACAGCTATAGCAGTTCTAGTTATTTAGAGAGAAAAGTCCTCTTAGAGAGTTTCTGATATTTTCTCCATCTTTTAGAGAGGCAAAATGCAAATAAAACAAGTGTGGAAGAAAGGTTTGGGTTATCACTATTAAGGATGAAAGTGAAACTTTAGTCCTGCAACTGTGTGCCCATTTACCTTTGAACTCATGATCAGTTTCATTTATTTATCTGAGCAAAGCTGTACTTTTTTTGCAGAATCAAGGCCTACATCTGCAAAACACATTTTGTTTTTGTGCAACCAGGTTCCATATGAACTCATGAGTATTGGTTACCTTAGGAGAAAGTAATGAGGGTCCAAAGAGTTTTCCCCTCATGTGAATTCCCATTTAAAAAAATCCTATCTACTCAACTTGCCTAGTTTTAGGGATCTGTGTAGAGATAAGGAAATAAGGCAGACAAATAAATACAGGTTCTAAACCCAGAAAGGTTTTCTTATGCTCCTGCCCTTGCCATTTTTCCCCCTCAAGTCTAAAATATATTCTGGAAGAAGATGCAATCTGAGCAGAAAAGGTTTTGAAGACCTATATATATATATATATAGTCTTGATTCACAGTGGTACAGTCAAACCTTTGAATGGTCCATTCTCTTAAGCAAAATACTGACTGACTCCCCCTATACAGCTCCAGAGAGCTGCTAACCTCACCTTGAAAACTTCAGTGACCTGATGAATATAACAAAACTGAGGGTGTGAACTATATAAGTGCGTAAGTGTGCATTTGCATATACCTGTACACATCAGGACATATATAAAGCTAGGAAGTGGCTTCTCATTTTCTTAAATTACAGCCATTATTTGGAAGGGTTTGTCAAACTTTTCGAGGATCAGAGAAAGAAAAAATATCGCAAACGAAGTCTGCAGTGAGAAGGGAATAATTCTCTTTCTGATATGGCTCCTTGGAGAATACAAAGGATCCTTGTTTACCTGTTTGTATCTAGTCTCACTGTTTTTTCTTTCTTTTTTATTTTATTTTTAATGGAATATGTCTGCCAGGCACTAACTGGGGGATTGTATTTCTGAATTCTTTCTATCCTGTCACTGAATGCTTGTCTTTCAGCAAAGTTTGGCTTTTGAATTTTCGTGTCTGTCTGGTAGCAGTTAAACTGCTCACTAAGAGTTTGATCTTGAAGGGTGACTTGCTGTCTCTCTCCATATAATTAGATTTTGAAGATGGTGTTCTAAATGTTCCACTGTACCTCTTAAACAACCTGGTCTTTGACCCAATAAACAGTAATCATCTAGGTCTTTTCATAGAAACAGGTACAGAAAATCAATTACTGGGAATTTTCAAACATTGGTCAGTTAACTGACAACAACAATAGAAGTTCGAACATTTTAAACATTTAGGCTTAAGGCAGCTTTCCACTGCAATTTTCTCCCACAACCAAAATACAGGAACTAGGGAGCCCTTCCTACTCGGCTGGGCGTGAGTGAGACTTCTGGGACCCAAAAATTTTTGGGGTGGTTGTGCAACATTTCTTGGATATTCTGTCATGGGCAGAAATTTTTCAGAGGATCAACCAGATTGCTGACAGCTGACACTACCAACTCTAGAGGGTATGAGGAAGACACATGGGACTGGCCAGCTGCTTGGTAGGCAGAGGTTTCTCCTACAGACAGGGCAGTCAGTGGGAGCAGTCTGGGTTAATGGAGCAAGAGGAATGACAAATTAGATCATGTGTCAGCAAGAATGTCATTCAGAGCTCTTCTTTCCGATGTCAACATCAAATGCTTCTTACAGTTATTAAGACACAGGTAACATTCTCCATGCCTACCTCAAAAGCAGAGTTTCTGTCTATGATGAAATATTCATCAGTTTGATTTTCTGTGAATGCAGAGCTGCCACCTGCAGCTCTGCTATTCTATAGGAATAGTCACCAGTCTGATTTTCTGTGAACATGCAGCTTCTCTGCAGGCACCTCATGATGGTAACTCAACTGATTCCTCCAGTCTCGGAGTTCTTCCACTCATTTTGGAAATGGAAATACTTTCTGCATGCTTCCTTCTTTCTTTAATGACTGATGGAGAGGCAGGCCTTTAAAGGGACTCCTTCCTGGTGATCCCAACCAGGATCAGCCTTTTTTGGGACCTGCAGCTTGCTATGAAGCTTTATATTCATTGTTCACATAGGCGCCTTATATAGCACGCCAGGGCCACCACTGCCATAAGGGACTGACAGCTGTGATGGAGCTGTATGGGATAGCCACAGCCATGGAGAGCAGCTGGAGTACCCTAAAGACTCCCAAATGGTGTCCCAAGTGTGTGTGTGTGTGTGTCTCTGAGATCCTCACATCTGCCAGGATCTCTGTCACCTGCAGTTTCCTAGCCGACTGTCTAGATATTGAAGCAGTTTCTGGGATGTTTTGGTGTTGGCTGTTGCAGTGTGACACAGCACCTTTTAGTCACACAGCTCTGAGCACGTGTGACTTGAACAGAATGCAGCAGCTCTGCGATTGCTGTCATTTATTTTACCTTTGAGATGCGTTACATCTTCCTGCCCCTTCTGATGTACTGAAGGAATTGGCTTTTGTTTTGTTCTGTTTTTGTATTTTCATATGCTTGCCTACACTGATTTAAAAATTAGATTTTTTTAAAATGAAGTTAAACACATCTTTATGATATGCTTCTAGAATTATTGGTAATAGTCCACCTGTAATGGCTGAGATTGGTATGACCTTTTGTTACACAGCAGCTGGTCATCTTCCTCTGTCTGGTCTGACTGTTTGGTTTACTGCCAAGAAAATGTCCTCCCTTTTTCCTTGATCATTTCTGTTGCTTGGAATACTCAAATTTTCTGAATAATTTTCTGCCCAGCAGATTGCAATATCATGCAATCAAACACTGGTACAGGTTATAACTTTTCAGACTCTTGGGTTAATTTCCCTAGTTGTCAGCATCACTTGACTTCCAGAATCTTTCAAGTACTGCACCCATCTTCTCTCCACCAATCTTAATTGATGTAGGGTAGGTGTTGTTTTTGTCCCTCAATGAGCTTGCTGTATCTACTACAATGAAGAATAACCCTGCCTGGTGAGGGCTTATTCTAAGAGGTGGTGTTAAGAACATATTTATAATAAAAATAATCAGTGTGGGATGAACAGTCCTCATGCAAATGGTAATGTTTTGGTCCTGGCCTCAGAAGGACTCCAAAGTATTACTGACTGCAAGTCCCGAAGGAGGACCAACTGAGCACAACCTACCTGGGGAGTCTCTCAAACATGTTCCTAAAAACACTTCCCAGTGATGGACTGGCCTTTCCCATGGAAAATACTCAGCGAGCATTTTCATCAAGGAATTCCCAACTGGCCTAGTATTCAGAGCAATGCAACACTCATGCTTGGATAGAACGAGCATTCCAGGAAGAGAGATGTTCTCATTAAATTTCACTAGCACTGTGTGATATCACCAGATTTCCATATCTGAGCTGACAGAGATGATTTAGAGTGCAAATAAACTATTAACATAATTAGATTAGACATACCATGGTGCAATTAGAATTGTCTCTGTCAGACCATTCTTCATTAACAGAACTTATTCAGAACATACTGTCTGCTTCCTGCTTCTCCTAGACTAATTAGTTACGTGTATGAATGCTTGGATTGCTTAATTATTTTCACTGTTCACCATTAACATCTTGCTGAACTGGGACACAGTGTCACTCAGAAAGAGGATTTGGAACTGACCTGGGTCCAGCAGAGTTGGAGTCCAGATATCCACCAGGCTGAAATGATGGTGAGGGTAGAGAAGGTCTCAGAACACAGAAAACACACATGGAAGGAGTTAATAGATTTACTGTGAAAAGAGGAAGATATCAGCAAAAGTGCTGCTTGGAGACAGATCTTGATGCTTACAAACAGAACTGAGAAAATACCTCCCAGATAAAGGAGGAAAATTACTGCGATTTCGGAGAAGGAAAAGATGAGGGACAGGAGAGGAGCCCTTTTATGATTTTTTTTTTCTTTTTAATAACAAAATGTGCTCTTGTAGTAATCTTCAGATGTGATAATTCAAAGATCTCCACAGGCTTTGGCTTTCTAAGCCTTTAAATTAAAGCTGATCATGTAGTAGATTTCTTGCTTTAGTTGGGAAAAAAAGTAGATTTGAAGTCTGTTTGGGGAAAGAACCTCAAACAACTGCATCTTTGGAGATGTCAGTTGAAATGTTTGTTAACCTTCCCTTTAGAAAAAGGCAATTTGGGAATGAAAAATACCATTTCAAAACAAAAATAAAAGTTGACATTAAATGAAATGTCAAAACAGAGTGAGTCAACATTACTAAAATATCTCCTTTTCTCAACAGTCTTCAACTGAAGCTATTTTTCAAATGTGAAATGAAGGCAATTTCCAGCTCCTTCCATCCAGACTGACATCATGCAACATTTATTTTATGTCCCAGTATTTGCCAACACTTTTGGCCAGTGCTAGTCTTGTTTTTCTGTGAGGGAGGCTTACAAAATCACTTCTCCCAGTGCTGTGGTGAAAATGCTGACATCACCTTTCATCTTAATGACTAAGTACTCAGCTATGCACTGTTATCCCCTCTAATATCCCCTCTAGCCTTTTGACCTTTCCAGTAAACAAATCTAATTATTGAATCAGAACAGTCTGGCAATGCACTTCTGGTCCCACCTGTACACTTCTTGGATTAAAAAAACCAAACAAGGTGAATAAGTAACCTTGCATCTTCCAATACACACCATTAAAGGCAGAATCATTAATTTATTCAGTTTGTTTAATCATAACTCAGTTATATCAGGCTTTTTCTCATAAAGAAAACCTCAACTCTTGATAATCTGGTATGGTAAAAATTCTTAACTTCTTGGTTAACTACCAGACAGACAAATCAGGAACCTGTTCAGATTATTTCACCAGTCAGAATTTCAGGTTTAAGAATCTTTTCTTGGGCTTAATGTATCATTTAGAGAAACTTGGTCCTCTCAATAATCCTGACAGCTGCACTGATATAAAGGAAATAATAATGAATTTCAGTGAATTTGAAGATTGAAGCAATTTTCCCATGGTATGCTGAGTAACAGGGAATATTCTGTTCTGTTGTATTCTACATTCAATATACCTCTCAATTCTGTCTAATAAAAGGATAGAATTTATGGTTTTTTATAATATAAAAGGATGGATTCATAGAAAACTAAAATGTGGTGGAAAGAGGCAGACTTAAAATTTCATCAAGCAGTTTTATTCAGAATATGATCGCTCAAGGAGTTTGGGCATGGATATATTATTTTAACATACCATCATAATTACATTAAGTCCTAAATCAGAAAAGATGTTTTGTGATATTGTTCATATTGCTTTTCTGTTCTTCTGTCAACTGACCAGGCACAGGAGAAGATGATCTTACTTTTTAAACCTGACATTTCACTCTAATTAGGAGATGTGCTGTTAGTTTGTTCACAGCCCTTCTACAGGCAAGTTGCATGAAGCTTATGGAGCCTTTTTCTTCAAATAATTTAGTGGGTTAGTGGTTTCGCTGCAAGATTTTGAGTGTAAATTGTGAAGTAAAGTGTTACATTTATTTGTAGTGATTTCCTCTGTATTTTCCCTCAATCTCTTAATTTCATTGGATTTGAATAAGGAATGTAGCACACTTGAATATCCTGTTATTGGAACATCACTGTCCAGATGATAAGCAGATATTTTTAATGTAGCTTTTAAAATGAGATCAGTAAATCAATTTCAAAGTGAGCTTTTTGTGGCTGAGATTTGTTTGCAGTAGTCACCTCAAACATATAATATATGTTATAATATATAGCACAGTTATTATTTTATATAATTTATGGCTCTATCGTTAGTTCATTAGATGTCTGATTAGAAAGCAAAGGACTGAGAGGCAGACTACACAGAAATATTCCTTATTGAAACATTTTCTCATAATATTCTTGGTTTAACTATCCATTGTCCAAAATTCTGAAACGCACCCCATTTTTCTTAATACTAGCATATCCTTGAAGAATATAATATGTATATCTACTTTTCTAATTTTCTTTATCTTTCAGCTGGAATTATATTATCTCACATGACTTGTAGAACAACATCATTATACATAAGTAGAAATTTTGTAGGGTCTTTGAGCTGATTATCAGTAGTATATCCTTAAAAATAAAAGTCACTGTGAAGGTTTTGGGTAGTTCAGTATTAAATACAACCATTCCAATGTGAAACTGTAGTTTAAATTGAGACAGTGAAAGATTTTGGAATTGGTTCAAGATTTTACCTGAAAAATGTGTTTGTAATGTGCTACTTCTGCCCTAGCTCTGTAGACAGTCCGAATGACGAAACCTTATGGAAGAATTTGTCTCCTTTGAGGAACGTAATATATGTGTGCCTTTCTGTGGCTATAGTGCAGGTATCCTGAGGAAGATGTTGTCTACTTCTAATTTTTTGATGATTTTTGTCCAGAAGGAAATAATTTATCTGGAAAGCGTAGAAAGTGTCTTGTAAGAAGTTATATTCTTTTTTTTTCCTGAAAAATCTCTCTTAAAGTACTTTGTCATGTTTGACTATGGTTATTAAATTCCTCTGTTAGGAAACGAATTGCTCAAAAAACCCCACAAGAACCTTTCAGTCCTCATTTTAAAATTTCCAAAGAAAACTTTTATAACATCAGAATAAGTGTTTTGTGTTTGCATCTTTGTGGTTTTGTTTTGTTTATTTCTGTCACTGTCAGTCTTGCCCAACTACAATTCTGTCATGGAAGATAATTGCCCAAATGCTTTTCGGAAACAGAGCTTACAATGTCGCGTTCAATAGATTTAGGCTTTACAAAGTCAACTTTTAAAGTTCATGGTTAGTAGTGCTATTTCCAAATACTCTGGGTAATTATTAGTATTGGAAATAGGAGCACACAAGAATCATATTAAGAAGTCATTCTGGGACGAGCAAGGATGTGTAAACTTCTGGAAGCAGTGCACCCATTATTCTTTGGATGGAGACAGCTATTTGTCTGGTGAAGTTATTGCCTCTTGCTGACTTCCAGCGGAGGATCTCCACATGGAATGCATGCAGTGTGCTGAGATCTGCATTTGGAAGTGCAGGAAACAGTCCAAAACCCTTTTTCATTCTTACTCTGTTTAGGGACTAAGGTTTTGTAGTAGAGGCTCTCTCCAATTCTTTTTCTCCCGCTTGGAAATAGCTGACACTTGTTATCTATTCAGTAACAAATTGTTTTTTCTGCTGATTTCTTTACCTCAGCCAGTTTCACTGAGTATAGATTTCAAATGTGGGAGGCAGAAACCCTTTTATTTCAAATCTTTTGAAATCTAGAGAACAGCACTGTAGCTACAAATCTTCACTTGTTACAGCATATCCTTCTTACAGAAACAATCTTCATCAGCACAAACTGAAGAGAGCAAGTTAGGTTCATAGAACAGTATGTGGGAAGTGTCTCATGCACTTTTTTCATGCTAAAGACCCTGGGGCTCATATTTCACATTCTGCTGCCTTTAGAATTGTTAACACCTGAGACTTTTCAGTCATGGGGAATTGTATCAGTCCAGCTTCAGGCAGCAAAGCTAGGGAGCTCTAGAGCAACACTTCAGATATGCAGAAACAGAGGTAGAGGCACACTAACACACATTTCAGATGAATGTGCAATCTCCAAATGTTTATGACATTAGGCTGGAAAAAGTATCGGAAACAAAACTTTGCATCAGGGCAATCATTCTGACCTTAAAAAACAATGAGAGTATATTAGTACTGAAGAAGAAGAGAAAAATATTGAAGAAATGAAGAATATTAATACCAAAGAAATCCCCTTTGTTTTTGAAATGGGATTGCAGAATGGTAGATTAGTCTAGCGTCAAATTGGATAGTGGTGAGTAAGTGAAGAACACACGAAGGACACAAGATGAGTCTTAGCTTGAAGTCAAGAATACTACACCAATTTGATTGTTTTAGCAAGTCAAACTAATTCTTAGTGCTGCCACAGGTAAATCTTATCAATAATACTTTAATATATATATACGCCTAAAAAAGCCTAATTGAGAAAACAATGTTATTTCTTTCTAGATAAATTGCCAAGGTCTCTGCAGAATTCAGAAGTACTTTGCAAAATCATCTTTTGCATAAGTAATCCTGTTTGCAAGGTGTAAAATTAACTTTCCACTGGAATAAGAGACAGAATTACAATGAAGCAAGAAAAAAGATTTTATTTTCAAAACCAGTGACAGTGATTTCTCATGTTTTTTCCCTAATTTGTTTGCTCTCTGGAGCCTCCTGCAACATCTCTGACAGGCACAGAGCACTGATAAACCATACAGATGTGGTTAAGCAACGGCACTGAGAGCCATGAGAAGACAAGACACTTCTGACCAGCTTTGTCAGCATTGTAAAGCATCCACAGACTTGTCAGTGCTTCTTGCTCGTGTTAGCTATGGCGCAACAAGAGAGTGTCTCATTTTCCAATCCCATGTTGAAGCAGTACATCAACCATTAGTGGGGCAGGATGGACCACAAATAGAGGCTACAGTCGACAAGAGCAGAGTTGGTAATGCCCTCAAACGAATATAAAACAGAGTTAAATGCTGAGACTCTGAGACAGCAATTTACTAATTAGCGGCATTGCTGAAGTTCTGTTTAATCAACATTCAGGGGAGTGAAATGTACCTGAAGTACCAAGGCATAGTTCAGTGAGCGCACTCATTACCATTGTGCTTTGATATACAGATCAAAGACTTGCATCTAGAGATGCAGGCTGCCATTGAAGTCCATACTAAACACCTGCTTGATCAAGTGCAGCTGATTGTATTACATGTTTCATGTCCTTGAGGAGTGCATTTAAGGACCAAGCTTGCTCAGTGCTTATTGGTATGAAGATATGAATAATTGCTGTAGTATTGAAGTCAGCAACATTAGGACTTTGTAGCAGCAACAAAGAGAAAGCTATGTTATTAAAAAAAGAGAATATCGATGGTTTTGCACTTTACCCATCCAGAGAGTAAAATCAAGCCTATGTAGTAACATCGCATGCATTCCCTTAAAAGAAATTGAATTGAATAGTTTCTTCTATGTATTTACCATATGTTAATCCTGTTTGTGTGCAAAGATGCCCTAGACGTCTTTCAAATTAAAGAAAAGTTAATGAGCATAAAATGTGTCAGAAGTTGTGCACCAGTGCATTACAGCTTCAGCAGCAGCAACTGGGATAAGTTCAATTACAGGTCCTTTAGGAAATAAATACGATATTTTATTAGAGATTTCAGCTAGTGTCTTACTCAGAACCATGTTTTAGGAAAGAATATGAGTTAAGTAATCTGCTTACTTCCCAGGCTTTTCTTCATTACAACAGTCTGCCATGAAAGCCCTCAGGAATATTAAACAGAGAATTTTTTTTTTAAACAGTTAAACTAACTGATCAAAAATGGTGTTTGGAAAAGCATCATTTGCTCTCGATTATTTAAATGGTCTGTCCTAGAATCTGCATGTGTGTCTGTGAGAATGAAATCACAACTATTCCTGAATTCATGAATTAATCCTGGTTGCCAAAGGACAAGTCAAGTGAAGGTTTATTGCCAAGGCCAACTGTTAAATCAACTTCTCCTCTTTCTTTTGTTATCTGTACCTCACCTTTAGCATTTCAAAACTGAGTTTACTCCCGTCTAGCTAGCCCATATTCTCAGGTTATGCCCAGACCACACTTTGTGCCAGAAATTGTTGCCTTCTTGCCCAGAAGGTTCCCTTTCATGGGTCGTGAAGCTCTGCCAGAAAGTTTTCTCATCTATGGATTATATGGCATTTTACGAATTGGGTTTGATATATTTTGCTAAATCTGCTTAACTGTTTAAATGCTCAGAGAAATTGAGATGGTCATGGATGATTATCATCTTTCCTGCCTTTGGGAGAAAGCTCCTGTTTCTGTGATTTCAACTGCAGGAAGGGCTCACCTTGCAAGCCCATGAACTCCTCACTCCTTTTGGAGAACTGCTGCCTAAATAGCATCCCTGATCTCAGTCCCTCAGCAGCTGTAGGGCTGAGCCCCTCAGCTGGCCCCAGGCCTGTGCTCCTTGTTCAGCCCAAGGAAGTTTCTTTCTATGCTGCATTGACTCCTTTCACTGGGTTTTACCTTCTCCAGTTGCAAACTCAGCTCAGTGTTTCCTGCCTGGCCGGAAAGGAGGCAGCCCCAGAGCTGTGACTCGTTCAGTGATGCTCCTGACAGGAGCCAGGCTGCTGAGTGCCAAGCATTTTGGTTCAGACCCAGTGTCCTGGTGGCATCCACAGGGACTGCAGGCAGCGTGTGCCAGACTGACCTGTGTCAGTCTGTGAGTGTGCTCTTCAAACTTCAGAGTTTGGAGAATTGGATCCCTGAGGCAATTCTGCAATTCCCATAGGTGATGCCTTCTGGAGTGAGATGCTTTTCTCCTACGGAAGTAACAGAAAGCTCCTTTTTATTCCAGCATTATGGCTCTGGGACCATCCTGTGTGAATATTTACACATGGAGCAAAATATGGATACCCTTTGTCCTGGCCCAGGGAGTGACTTTTAGGCAGCTTAATAATGTGAAGTTGCTGGCCTGTAATTTGCATCACCTGTGTAAATCCTGTTACAGAAGTGATTTCAGAAGGGGCTGGGAAATGACTTTGAGGTGCTCAGTGGATTGTGACATATGCTTACCCAGTGACAGCAGAAATAGAAAGCTGATGAGCTGTGCTTAGGCTGAATCTGCTGAGCTCACACAATAACAAAAAGGAAATCTCAGCCCCGTCAGGGAAAGATTATGTCAAGGAGCTAAGGCTTCTATTTTATGTTTTATTTTTGCATATAATCCTGTGAAAACCTCCTACCCTAGCAACAAATGTCACTTATTAGAATCAGGTATGCCTCTGTTTCCACCTGTGAATAGCATAAGAATGCCACAACGACACAGTGAGCACTAGCAACTACTGCAAGAAAGCGGAGTGGTGTTTGCAGCTTGTCCTTTGAAGTCACAAATACTAATAATTTATTTGTTGTTCCTTGCTAGGCAAGCTCTTCGTTATGAATGCATCCATCAGCAGCTGAAAGATGCATAGAGCTGACCTCTCATAGCAGGTCTAATTCCCATCAGGATATCCTGCATTTGGTTCTGGAAGAGTGAGAGTGTGGCTTATGCTCCGTGTGGGGCATGGTGCTGAGCTTTGCTGTGGGTCTGCTCAGCAGAGAGGGGGTTTGATATCATGCATGGTGAAACTGGACTGCAAATGCAGGACTTGCACATAGGAGAGCTCTTTACCTCTGTGTCCCAGAAACCTGGTCCTTCTGGTGAGCAGGTGTGACCGATCTGTGCTCCCAGTGTGAGTGGAGAGAAGACTCTCGGGGCAGGTACATGTGTGCAACAGGAGAAAAAGTGCCTGGGGAATGCTTTCTGTGATCACAGGCTCTGCCTAAATCTGGCGTAATATAATCAGCACAGGATAAGTGCATTTTCTGTAGCATTAGAAATTTCAGTTACAGTATTTTCTTAGTGTTTGAAGAAAAAACAGGTAAAATGACAAGATGAAGGTGGTACTACCCCGACAAGGTATTTTTCTTCCTCTTTTTCCTTTGGCCTGACAATCTCCTTCTGTCCTCATCCAGTGCCATCTCTTCCCCTACTGCTCTCACAGTGGCTGTATAACATCAGCTTTCTCACCCTTCCTTTTGCATGCTGGCAAGTGCTTTAAAAGACTTCTTCACCCTTTCTCTCCTGAACCTTATTCTGTGGGAAAATAGGCTAGTGACAACTCATCACACAGTGCTGCTTCAAATTAAAAGCCTTTCCCTTTCTCCCTAATAAATATGCAGTGACAATCCCAAGATTAAGGAAATTGATACACAAAGATGGAGCAAAGCTGAAGTATTGGATAAAAATAATTTTACCTTTAGAAGGGAAAAGTACTGACTTTACAATTTGTAGCTGTATTCAGAAGGGATTGCATGGTTTCTACAGTGTCAGGATTGGGACTTCTGGAGAAAAATTAAATTTCACTCACAGACAGTAGTTTTCTATTTAGCATATTTTCTCCATCTGTATTATGGCTATTTTATCTCCAGTAATTATGACTTCCAGTATTTATAAAACAGATGAATATGTCAAGAGACATATTCATGTCAATCATGCATTTCTTAAAGCAGTATAAAATGGATTATTTGCTTAAAGTGTGGGCATTTATGCAATTAATGTCCTGTGAATATTCTGTATAAATAAATCTTAGAGTGGCTGCACATTGACCTTTAAAAAGCTGAATTTAGTCTCAACTCCAGCATCCCAGAAGACTGAACTAATTGATATGGAACTAAACCTGAATAAACATCAGAATAAGTAGACATTGAGATGATTTACTGGTATGGTCAAAGCTAGATGAAAATTTCAGTGTGTGGAAAAGAGAGTTAAAATAAAGCAGTTTTAAGCTGATGCTTGAAATTATTGGAGTAAATTAAACCAAAGAAGACTAGTCTTAGATACCAGTTTCAGTTTTGCTAGGTTCAATTGTGAGAGAAAATTATGGTTTTAATAAGCAATCCTAAATGATTCAGTAATTTATTTACATTCCTGATGGACATTTGTCTGCTGACTGACACTTTTACAGACTGTCCTAGATAAGACCAAGCTTTGAATGAACTCTAGAGACTGAACTACATCATTATTAGTGATTCCTTTAGTCAAAGTTTAGATAAATTTCAGGTTCAGAAGTGAAATAAATTTCAGTTTTCCCATTTAAAAAAGAGAATATTTTTTTTTCTGAATCAGTCTGACTGATCTAGCACTAGCTATGCCCAGGATATCTGACAAACCCAGCTTTCATCAGAAAGCATGAGTGTCAATAGCCTGAAATATTTCTTTGGAAGCATCATGGATTCAGTGAGCCTTCAACAAATCCAGGCCAGGGTCTGGGGATCCAACTTGTTATGACTTATCTTGTAAATTAAACAGATCTGGGATCCTTTTATGGTATTAAGGCAAACTCAAATTGTTTATTACCTCATCCTGAAGAGAGCGTAATTGTTCCCTTAACTAAGCCTTTCAGGAACTGTACTTGCCTTGTACAGGCTGTTGCATTTTCCTGAGGAAAATGTTTAGGGAAGCGCCGGTTAGAGTTAAAAGCACACCATGGATGTCTCCAACAGTTTATCAGCACAAACATTTGTGTTCCTGCAGCACTGGCTGTCACTGCTTTACTGTTATGGACACAGTCTGTGCCTACAGAAGGCATCGTGGTGCTGCTCCAGCACACAGGCGATTTCTGAGCAAAACAGCTTCAGGTCAGGCTCCTGTGAAGGGCTCAGAAGGTCAGAAGCTGGAGGCATGCAGCCTGGGTCTGCCCAGGTCACCAGCTGACCATGTGTGCAGAATAGATGTTTACTGCTCAGTCACTTGGCTCAGTCACTGCCTTTAGGGACAGCAGGGACAGCCACCCAACCCCAAACTACCTGTGCCTTGCAGGACTTCTCACCGCTGGCCCCAGAGAGAGAG
This sequence comes from Origma solitaria, assembly GCA_013397895.1. Classification (NCBI taxonomy): domain Eukaryota; kingdom Metazoa; phylum Chordata; class Aves; order Passeriformes; family Acanthizidae; genus Origma; species Origma solitaria. The sequence goes on from VZRL01000790.1 coordinate 814,763, forward strand.
TGGCTGACCTTCCAGCATTTGGAGTGGGGTGCTAGGATTGCCACTGCAGGTCCTGTGATTTCTGAGCGTGACTCAGCAGCTGAGGTCCAGGAGGTCTTTCTGGTCACAGGAAGTTTGGGAAGGTTTCCATTTCAAGTGCATGTCAGAATTAAACTGGTTTTTGGAAAAAGAGAAGTTTTGTGATGCTGGGAGGAAAAGGTTAAAAGCATAAGAATAGTGAAGAAGGTGGTAGAATTGCTCAAGTGGCCTTGCAGCTGGGAATACCAAGGCTTGGAGAATATCAGTGATGAAAACCTACTTGGAAGTGGAAATGCCTACAGCTGTTTATCCTCTGTCTGTTTTGAGAAGCAGAATTGCTGTGTAGTGATAACGCAGGTGCTTACAGAGGCTTGGAGGCCCTCTCATGGTCATGACTGAGCTCCTTGTCTTGGGAGAGAGCCCAAAATTCAGAGATCATAAAAGGCACAGAGGAGATCACGGCATGCTCCATGTGTGTGGGCCCTTGGTAAATGGATGTAAACAGCAGCCCCACTGCCTGCCAGGGCTGGACTGAGCCCCATGGTGCTGGCATTTCCACTGGAGCTCCCCTGCTGCCCAGGTGCTGCTTCGGGATCCTCCAGTTAGCGAGGCAATGAAACAAATGTGCTCTTTGCTTTCCAGCTGTGGTTTTGGAGTTGTTCTGGCCACCTGCCTGTGTCCATTCACACACAGATGAGCTAGAACTCCAGCTTTTTGGACAGAGATATATCACATTTTTGTAGAGATAATGATTAATTGTAGCATGGGATTGGAGGTTCAGTCCTGTTTATTTTTCATCAGTCTTTGAAACAGCTAATACTTCAGAAATAAAAATGATAAAATTATTTTAATGAGGCTTTGTTCCTTGGTGTTTGCATCTATTGTCCTATTGTTCTAATGTTTACATTTCAGTGTAGTTTCATACCCAATGCTGACCTTCTGTAAAGGATTTTGGACTGTTTTTTTAAATAGTACAGCATCAAATCAAATTAATTTAGCAGTGATTAACATTATAGATAAATTTAGGAATTTTGCACCAGTTTATTCAAAGAACCCAAGGAGCTGGACCAGGAGTCCAGAAACCAGGAATGTCACTATATTCCCTATTCTGTATCATACCTACAGAGCTCAGAAGTCAGTCTGAGCCTCCTACAGGACAGCCTGATTATCAAGAGATTGGCACCATTCTCAATGACATTACATATTTACTGGTAGTAAGAGTAACATTTGCAGTTATAGACATAGTGCCACAAAAGAAACTGTTAACCTGTTTAAATCTCATGCCTGACAGCTAAATTTGCTCAGGAATAAATGATAACATGTGAAGGAGGAGTTATTTTACATTTGTCTCTCAGGGAAGTCATGCACATTCAGTTCAAACTTCTAGTACATTCAGAGACAGGACACAAACGGTGAATTTTGCCCTGTACATATTCACATTTGCCTTCGTATCTTCGAGCTAGGTATCATGTGCACTGCACTCCCCTCATCTCAGAAAGGACGCTTTAGAACTGGTGCAGGCTCAGAGAAGGGTGATGAGCACAATGAAATACGTGGTCTCTCACATAAAGAATAATTGAGCTGGCTGGGGCTTCTCAATATGGAAGAGATGACTTAGGCTGCAAAAGATAACAATAAAATTATGAATGGCATAAAGTGGGAAGGGAAAAATTAATTTGTTCAATAAAAATGTGGGGAAAAAACCCCAACTACTAGGAGCTGGGTTCTCCAGCCAACAGACAGCAGCCTTGTCTGAATACTTGCTAAAGGCCTTGTGAACACAAAAGGCTTGAATGGATGTAAAGAATGATTGGACAAGTACTTAAAAAAGAGATCCATTGCAGTTTGCCAATGAGCCATACTATGTCAAATTTAGAAAATACCCTGAATGAAAATATTCTGACTCTATGAGAATATTAGGAGACGATGTTAAATATTTTTCTTGTTTTTACGCCTTCCTAGTTATCTCCTTCAGCTAGATGGACTCTTGCTCTGAACCAGAAAATTCTTCTGTTCTTATTCTGGGTTCAATTACAAAGGATAATTGATATAAAATCACTTATAGGTACCAGAGGTCTGACACTCTGCAATGGAAAACCCATGGTGGAGCTGGTGAGGGAAACTCATCTGGCTGTGAGAGTGGGGTGAGCTGGGAGCAAAGCAAGGAACCTGCAGGCTCCTGGAGCCTCCTGTTGGGAAGGGGCTTTGGGCCCAGCAGTTAAAAGTCTTTGGTGGTGGGAGTGTGATGGCCAGAGTGCCTCCCAAATGGTCCGACAGGGAAGTTTCCTTAACTTCCTAACCAGCCCCTGGTTACATTTACTGTGAATAGTATACAGGAAAATATTTTACCCTGTTACAGAGAACCAGAGATATCAAATCCAGCATTATGCCACCACCTCAAAGTGAAATCTGACACTGATTATTTTATGTAGCTCCATAAACTAATGGAGAAAATAATCTTGGACTCAGTGCATCAAATGAGAAAACATGGTCTCCAAAATGCAGCAGTGTGCCTCTAGTTGTTAAAAGTAGCATAAGTCAAATAAGATTGAATTTTTTGCTCTGGAAAAATATCAGGTCTTGTATCTGTGGATGACAAACACTTTAAAAAAGAAACATAATGGACCATGCAGACAAAGAAGAGAAAGGCGAAGTCTATTACTGGCAGATGATTCACTTCCAAATGTCTTTAGATAACAAACTTATTAAAAATTTTTAAACATTCCAGTGTATATCTTTGAATCCTTAGAAATCATCTGGACAGACAGCTTAAGTGTCACTAATACCATTAAGGTTTTAACAATTATTAATTCAGCCATTTTAACTTCCCAGCAGCAAGATGCAGCTTTAGTTACCAATTTTATTCATAAAATGTTTCGAGAGGTTGCTGGTGCTGGCAAATTTGAGTTTTACGTGTGCCTCAGCATTTCTGCAGGTTAATAATGTCCTGAAGGCTACAGGATTTCCTTTTGGTTTCCAAAATTACATATGCATTATTGCAAATGAGTTCTGCCACAAAGGAATTCATAATGAAAACATCAGAGGGAATTAAAGTGCTTCTTATAATACTTGAGCTTGCTCCATTAATCGGAGGGCAAAATGAATTGAGTCATTATGTTCCCAGACGGTATTAGGGACCAAATGGGAAGCCCTGTCCCAGCTTGATATTTTTTTTTTCACTGTAAGTATTTTTTGCTGGGGGAGTGGGTCAAGTCCAGGGGCAGCAAATCCATAGTGGGTAATTCAAGTCCCGAGTAATGTTTTAATTCAAGTTTTAATCTTTATGCACAGAGACAGCAGGTCACTGTTAACTAGCAAGAGAGGCAGAAAGATTAAGAATGTACACAGTGCATTACCTTGAGAGGAGAGAGAAGGAGCGTGTCTTTTACAGCATAAGTGCAGAATTATTTGGCTTTCAAGAGCTGTCTCCTCATACCTCTATGCATGACTTGATTGGAAATTTGTTGACATCTGAAAGTTGTCTGGAAACAATCAGGCAGCAGGATATTTATAATAACAGTAATTGTGATTGTCAAGCATATGAACAAAGCAGTACCTTTAATTAAGCCAGCTGATCCAGCTGGGAAAAAACAGAAACAAGATTTCAAATCTGAAGTAGGAGCAGCAAACTTGGAGTTGGAATTTATTCAAGCAGTTAAAATATGCAGTTCTGCCACTGCACTGTGGATGTTTTATAGGAAGATTTGAGTGCATTTTTGTTTATTTGTAATAAAGAAGTACCTAGATGTCCTGCATGTATCTTTCTGCAAAAGTAAGTTTTTAATTAGCCTCTTCAAATAACACATTTGGTTTTAAGCAGACTGCTCTCATGCTTGAAACACCTCTTACATATTCATGATGGCTGGAGTGTATTTACACAGGATATTGTGAGAAGACACGATTCTGCTCCTGCTATCCTCCAGGTGGATAAATTCACTGTATCCCTGCCACAACATGGAAAATGTGTGTGACTATTTTAGATGACAGTGGATATGTGTATATACCACTCTGGAAAACTGGATTTGTTTGTCTATGGTGGGGTCTGCACCAGTGTTGATATGCAACACTATATGTGTCTGGTTTGGAGCTCAATGAGCTTGCATATGACCACGAGAAACCATAAATATGTATCTAAATGATTGTCTTGTGTGTCAAAAACGGCAGTTCTGAGAAGTGTTGAAATTGGGCTAGTGGAAGTCTACGTGCCCTGCATGGAAAAGCTGATTTCATTCTTGTGTTCAACAGCAGGCTCTGCCTGTGCTGCTGATCTAGGATTTGCATGGTCTTTCAACAGGGAACAAGTAGAGGATGGGTGAAACTGCAGCTTCTTTTCCTGCCCTGAAACTTCTAGCTTATTCCTGTAGGAAACTATTTCCTCAAAAATAGCGTAGACAGAGCTACAGTTTAATAACAGCCCAGGCATATCTTTCATATAAAAGTTTTTTTGTTTTTTTGTTGTTTGTTTTTTGTTTTTTTTTTAACTGGGTATAGCCCACTTTTTAGTCAGCATTCTCCTTGGAAACAGCTTGGTTTTGGAAGACCTCCCTAGAAACAAGGGCAGAAACCTTTGTGGTCTGTAATTTCTGAGGCCAGGGCATCCACAGACACAGAGCAATATGCCAGCTGTCTTATCAGGGGCGCCAGAGCTTGCCTGTCCCACAGCAAAGATCCAGTTCCAGCAGAAATCCATGTTGTAGGAGTCTTTTGTCTCTCCTTGTTTCTGTGTGGGCATCCAACAGACCTTTGAAATGAAGGAATGGATGTTCTCCACGGAAAAAACCTTTTCTAAATTTTGTTATCTGCAGTATTTTTAGATGAAAATTAAATTTCATTTAAAATTGGTCATTATATAGCGTTCTCAAAGTGCTATAATTTCCTGAAACCCTGAAATTGTTATGTCAGATCTGTTTATAGATTATAATTGCTGATGTAGTGAGTATAAAGTCTTCAAAAAAGGGTAAACCAACTCCTCAGTCATGGCAATAAATTAAAAAACTGGAATTTAAGGAAAGAAATATAGTTGCTCTTTTAAATAATATTCAGACTGAAAGACTTTCATTTTTTTAATGCAAACATGAGATTAGGCAATTTACCATTTCATTCTGACTTCATGTTGTCTTCAAATCAGAAATTCCAGCTAAAGGATTAAGTTAAAAGAAAACAATAAACTTAGTGATAAACAATGACAGCAAAAATAATAACAGCTGGTTTTAAAACCCATTCATTCTTCTGGACACAATAATTTTTTTAATGCACATATTTAAAAGAAAAAGCTTTGGGAAAGTGGAAACTGACTTCCAGAGAAGTTTTGTAATTTTAAATATGAAAACAGAAAAAAAGACATTTCCAAAGTTTCCTTCAAAATGAAATACCAGGAAATCAGGTTTAGGCCATTTTTTTCTCAATAGTATATGTAGATTTTTATTTTATTTTTTTGGTATTATAATGTGCACATTTTTTGAAGCCAATGAGGTAAAAGTGAAAATGCTCAAGTGTAAAAATACAGAAGCATAAACACTCTCTCAGTGGGCTTTTAAATTTCTTTTTTTATCATAAAAGCCAACATTTGATTTGTAGCAACAGAAACAAAGTGATGTTCCTGCTGCAGTATTTTGACATAAAAGTAATTCCAGGAAAAGAAAAAGAAGTATTTTTAAACCGAACTGCAAGAAAGAGATGAAAAGACAAACTTTCCAAGAGAAATTTTTAGGTTCAAGAAAGCTTTGTGTGCACAATTTCTTTCCTCCTGTAAAAAAATTGGGGTGTGCTGGGTTTGTGGGGCAAGGTTTTGTTAGCTGGGGTGCTTCAGGGGTGGCTACAGTGAGAAGCTGCCAGAAGCTTCCCCTGTGCCCGACAGAGCCGATGCCAGCCCCAGGACAGACTCACTGTGAGAGTGGTAGGGCACAGGAAGTGTTTGTCCAGGGAAATGATCCATTTCATCTCTGGAAATGTTCAAGGCCAGCTTGGATGGGGCCCTGAGCAACCTGGTCTAGTGGAAGGTGTCCCTGCCCATGGCAGGGGTGGGAGAGCTGAATGATTTTTAAGGTCCCTTCCAACCCAAACCGTTCTGTGATTCCATGACAAGATGCTGGGCGGTGAGACAGCTGAGGAGCTGTGGCTGTGCCTCCCCATCCTGCACATCCCATGAGGTTTGGGGCAAATTGCATCCCCCAAGAGTGGGATGCAGCAGGGTGTGAGCTCTGCAAACCCTGCTGCTGTGGAGCAGAGCTCTGCCACTGCTCTGAGGTGCTGCATCTGCACAGGAGTACTTCTGTGGCTGAAAGGGAAGCGAGGCAGCTGAGCTCCTGCAATACACAGTACCTCCTGAGAAAGGAACTCATTGCACATCCTGACAGTCTCGTGTGGTGATGATTAAGGAAAATAGGACTTTATTTGGGACAATAAATTTTTTGACTGTCTAGTTTAAACTAAGGAATAACTCAGAACACAAATGTAATCAAGGGATGGAGTGAATGCAGCCCTGGGACTGGGAGGGGCACTAGCACGGCTTTTGAGCTTCTCCAGGATTTTCTTAAACGCTGTGACATTCCTAAACACTTTATTGAGGATGTATGGGAGGTAAAAAAGGGAAGTAGCCTTCTAATAATTAACCGTGATTCTTATTTGCATCTGTTGTTAAAACCACTGAAAAATGTGCTCATTCCAGGATTTCAGGAATCTAAAGGAATCCTTCTGCTTCTCTCCAAAGAGTAAAGATACATAATTGCCTTATGAATTACTGAGAAAGTTTTCTGGAGGTCTGCTGCCATGGGCTGCCGAAGCACTTTCAGCTGCCTTTGAACTCTGTCAGAGGTGAACTTTACTGGCAGTGTTAGGGAAGTGCAGACAGGCTGGAGAATGTGCCACATGCTCTTTCAGTTTGCTTTCTGTTACTGATGGTTCTTGGTCCTTCCCCTATCCCATTCCTATGCTTCTAGCAAGTCTGTGCCATTTCCTTTGCTCTTTTTCACTGAAAATGCATCATTAAACATGTTTCTATTTTTCATATGCTTTTCAGTCAAACACAAAACCTTCAGACTGGGACTCAATTTTCACTTGTTATCTCTTTATGTCAGTTATGCAAACTTTGAAGACGCAGTTACAAATCTGTGGCCAAGCACCTGGAGAGCTGTCAAGAACAGGACAGGTCACATCTGTCAACTTGGGCATTGCCAGCTGCACTGCTGAACGTCCAAAAAACCCAACACAAGCCAAAAAAGGCCAATATCCTCCAACCATTCACTTCCTCTTTGGAGTCCTCCAGTGCTTGAATGAGAAAGGAATCAATGCTTCTGCTTGAATTCTCTGAGTAAAAATAAGAGTATTCAAGGCCAAACTTAGAGTGCACAGTTACTCCACAAAATAGTCATTGAACTCTTGGAAGGTCTGAAAGTGTCGCTGAAATCTGGAAGTGGAGATGACAAGAGGCAATGACAAGTTATCCAGCTATAATAAAACAGAAGGACCAGAGGTTTAGTCTTATAGTGGTTCTGTGGTAGTGAGGTGAAAATTCTGGGAGGTTTTCAAAGTTTTTTTCCCCCCATAATTCAAAAAAACAGTTATCCTGAAAAAAACCCTGGAAAAATCAAACAAATCTTGGTCATTTTCCCTCCAGGCTAGTGCCATTTTTGCTAAGCTGTCCAATGGTGCCAAAGTATGTAACATCTTAGTCATCAGCAATCTGGCAGGTATTTTGTCCCTTATATTGATCCAACAGCTATGTGCCAGGCTGTTTGCACCATCTGTCACATCAGAGTCAGCGGGAGGACAAAAGGTGGACAGCTGGTACTATCAGTCTGGAATACCATTTTAAGGGAGAGATACCAGAACCTGTGTCAAAAGGCACAGAAAACAGAGACCTTCAGTGGGGAAGACACTAAAGCAAATGTATTTCAGATGGAGCAGCTCATCTTTTCAACACTTGCTATGGTTATTAGAAACACACTTCTAAGGATGTAAAAGGTCATAGGATGCCTAAACTGAACATAATCAGTCTTCATTATGCATACTTTTGGTTTTCCAAGGAAAGCAAAGTTGCTTAAAATGACTGGTTATAAAAAGCCAATCCGTTAAAAATCTCTCAGCTGCAGAAAACAGGAATAAAAATGCAGCAGAGAAAATTTCTGGATTGATTTTTGCCATGGAATCATAGTTACCAGGGAAGCATTCATCAAAGGCTGGCCAGAATCTGACCTCCATTACTCTGCTCCTCCTTGCAGGTTTGTCTTTGGTAAAAAGCTATTTCACAGTCTTATGAATAAGTTGGCAAGGGAGTAATGCATAACCCAAAGCAGGATGCTTGCAGAGATTTTTCATATGTCCAAAGGCAAGTCAACCCAATATTCAGCTCCGCAGTGTATCAGCCAGGCCATCAGGCAGTGTTTCAAGTCAAATCTGCAAATCAGCCAAGGAGACATTAGGAAAGGCACAGAACTACACGTTAAAGGTTCTGGTGAAGAGCATTCTGCAGCAAATGTGATTCAGGACATCCTGCACCATTTTGAAATTTACAGCCAGTCTATACCTTCTGGATTGGAAGTGGTGCCAACATAACATATGCAGCTGAGGACTGTGCTTATATTCCTGTACTTGTTTTGTAAAGTGTTGCAATTTGGTTTTGACAGACTTGAATGATAACTGCAGCACTGAAAATAGAATCATGGCTCATCAGAAGAGAGTCACTTTGCATATTTCACTGAGGCCAGCGTAATGCAGAGTGAAGACCAGAAAGAAAATAACTTGTTAAAGATCAACTGAAGCAAAACAGTCTGCTTCTGGAGTTTAGAGATGAAGGCTTTGCTATTATACATAGGAATACTAAAAACCAGGGATTTCTGCTCTGTGAAAAATGCTGAAATTGATGATTTTGTTCCGTGTTATAACAAAAACAAAATTGAACAAAATACAGTTTAAAATAGTCATTTGACTAAAAACTGATTTTGGAGATTTTTTTCAGTTTAATAAATTTATGTATAATCACATAATCAATCAACATTGAAAGAACGGTATGACTAGAATATGAAATATTTTAATGACAATCTGCAAAAATAGCATTAAGGCATCCCATTAAAAATATTTTGTTCTAGAAAAAATCAATGCACTCTTGCTACCCTGGACTTCAGAAGAGCAGACTTTGGTCTTTTCCTGTATTTGCTTGGTAGAGTATCATGGGATGAGACCTGGAGGTGAGAGGGGCTCAAGAAAGCTGGATGATATTCAGGGTTTACTTCCTCCAAACTCAAGATTGGTGCATTCCTATGAGTAAAAAAAATAAAAAAAAGAGGCAGGAGACCTGCATAAGGGAACAAAGTGCTTCTGGCAGCCGAAGGGCATGTACAGAATGCGGAAGAAGGGATGGGCCACTTGGGAGGAATGTAGGAACATTATAAGAGTATACAATGATGGAAAGCAGAAGGCTAAGGTCCATTTGGAAAAAAATCTGGCAAGGGTTGTCAAGGGCATCAAGAAGGGCTTATTTAAATGCATAAGAGCAAAATGAAGACAAGGGAAAATGTGGGACCGCTAATGAATGGGGTGGGTGCCCTGGTGGTGGAGGATTCAGAGAAGGTGAAGTTCCTGAACCCCTTCCTTCTTTCAGCCTTTACCCCTAAGGCCAGCCCTCAGGAACCCCAGACTGTGGAGCCAAGAGAGAAAGTCTGGGGAAAAGAAGAGTTTTCCTTGGTTGAGGAGAATAAGGTTAGAGATAATTTAGACAAATTTGACACCCACAAATTCATGGGATGCACCCACTAGAGCTGAGGGAGCTGGTACATCTTTTCTGCCTTTCTACTCACCACAGATGAATGACCTCTCTTTGTGTTCTAAGGCATCAGCATCTACCTCTTCCGTGATCCTGGGTTGGAGAAGAACAAGTTTCTTTTGCAGCAAAGTTCATTTCACATTGAAAAAATTTTCTTTTGGGAAAGTATTCGAAAAGTAGCCCTTCCATTTCCGCTTTTCCTTTTGCCTTTGGGCGTAGTTGTTTAAGAGTGACGGACCAGAAATGTGGATGCAGTGAAAAGGAGGATATGAATTCTGTCTCAAATTTTGTGCATTATATTACAATCAAAGTATTATTATGAAGTATTACATTTCCTGAGTATACTTTACCTTATTCCATATTGTATCAACATTCAGATGAATTCAGCATCTGAAGTAACACCTCCTTTCTTCAGATTGAGTCTCAGAATAGATGAACATTTTTTATCATTGTCAATAAGAAAATTACTTGTACCACCCTTGATATTGAAATGAAACTCAGTTATGTTGACCTGATATCTAAATGAACTGTTTAATATAAAGATCACATATATTGTAGTCCTTTAAAATTACCAGAAATTATCTACTATTTTATATGATAGGTGAGTTATTGAAAGAAGTCAGGTGAAGAACTGAGAAAACTTTTGGTTAAATTAAATAGAAGGGTTCATTAAAAATTTATTTAATATAGGAAGAAAATCATAACTAAGAATTTTCAGGAAATGAAGAATGACTTAGGTCAAACTCTTCACAAATTACCATTCTTTCCCAACAGAAATGAATTTGAAACTGAGCAAGTTCATAGACTAGTGTTTCAGGGGAGAGTTTAAATCAGAATGCTAAAAGTAGAAATTGCTGCAGCCCAGAAAGCTAAACATATTAAATTAAAAAGATCTTGAAGTACTATTAAGTATTTGAGGCAATTTCAGTATCTTAGAGAGTGCTGCTTGCTGGAACATTTGGTGAGTGCCAAAATTGCTGTGTGTAGTGTGGGGTCTGCACAATCAGGCTCTGCTCCAAGGCATTGCCAGTCATGAAGGAGCCACAGCCCAGGCAGCTGTCAAGCCCCTTCACTCCAGGGTGGGAACGAGAGTCTATTTCTTCAAGTTTGCACAAGCAGCTCCATGCAAAAATCTGTGTTCAGCAGGATTAAAAGTGGTTTTCTTTGATTGAGGAAAGAGGCCTAGAGTTTTCCTAGCAGAGATCAGCTGTTGGTTAGAAGAGACCTAGAATATCTTTCAGAAATTGCTCAGTGAGAAGCATGTGTCAGAAATTTACTTCCTGTGTTAATTTATTGTTTTGTAGAGCACAGAAATGTGATTTATTTTGTCAAAAGAAAGAAAATGTCAAAGCTTTGAGCTCTTGGCCTTTCAGCAGGTGAGCTCACCAGTATATAGAGGAGGTCAGCGAGCTGAACTTTGGCAGGGATATTAATATTTTACAATGCTCTGAATCAGCATAATTTATCTCATCAGTTAGGTCATGCCACAGTGCTGTGCCTTTTAAATCCTGAAATATCACCAGCAGTTAAAAGCACAGCTCTCATTGAAAGCAAGAGGGCTCTGAAGGCAATTTCAACTGAAAGCATGCTCTGATCCCTGGATGCTATAAAATGAGAACAGAACTAATTTTTAATCCTTTTCTTTTGCTGAACTAAGGAGGAATGCAAGTAAATAAATGGGACATGATATTAATAAAAACTGCCACAAGATAATTATCTCTCTGAACCAAGAAGGAAAATTGATTAGGGCTATCTCTATATGTTCCTAGTATGGAGGCTTTCTGTAAGGGGATCTCAGACTATGGCAAGTGTTCTCAGGTTCTCTCATAGCAGAAAATACAAACTGGCAATAAAGCATTTATCAGGAGCATGGGGCTCCACAAGGAATAAGTTAGTTTTCCAAAACTGAAGTTCTAATGCTATCACTTGCAACAAGAGAAGAGCAAGTGTCACTTGCCAGGGACTAACTACCACACTTCAAAGTACTTCTAATGTGTTTCAAGACTAACTGAGAACAACCAAAGTTTTTTAAGATATTCTTGCTTAACCTCAGCATGTGGTATCAGTTCTACTGACTTGTGTTTAGTAGTATTGCTTATTGTACTTATTTGCCACAAGCTCCTCATTCAATGTCCCTTGAAGAGTGCTCATGGGTAAGCCATTTTGAGAGGTATGGGGGCAACATCCACTTCATTTTTTTGAGTTATCATATATCTGCTGTGGTGGGAGGCAGGAAAGCCCAGCTTTCTAGCTTCTCATGGCATCCCATGGTAACTTCAGATGACTCTGGGATATGTTTCAGGGTGTGATCTCTTGTCTCCTTTCCCAAGACATTATGATTCCCTTCTGTCTTCCTAAATTTGGGAAACACAGATTGATGTGTTTGCCCAAAAGCATGAATAGGAGTTATCTCTAGCAGCTCATGTGAGCAGTCTTATCTGCCGAGGCACCTCAGTTCAAACCTGTTTTAATCCTGCTCTCTTCATCTCGCTTCAGTGTACCCACTCAGTGTTGTAAAGCTTGGTGATAATTTGGGGTAGAGAAGTAGAACACATATATTTAACCCTGTGCCTTATGCCATGATCTGAGCATGTGCTTTCAGCAGTGGTATGATAGTACCCACTGAGGCACCTTGTTTCTTTTCTTGTGCTAGTCTATAAATCTCTAGTTTTTCCTTCAAGGTTTCCCGTTTTACAGTCATACATGTGTCTGCACACTGCAGGCACCTGTTGGCATACTTCAATTACAGTAGCAGTAGAAAAATATTGAGGGTGTCAGAACATGCTGCTCAGACTTTTTTGGTACTAAATTCACATGTGTTGACTCACCTCTTCAATTTAGAAATCATAAATTCTGTTACATGGAAGTTCATATTCATGGGCCATTAGCTTTGTTTGTCATTTAGGGTAATTAGTATAGATTCAAAGAATCATTTAGGTTGAAAAAGACCTTTAAGATCACCATCCAAGCATAAACCTAACGCTGCCAATTCCACCACTAAACCATGTCCCTAAATATAGAATCACTTAGGTTGGAAAAGACCTATAAGAACATTAATTCAACTGTAAACCTAACACTTTCACCCTTCTCCAAATGTCCTGGACAAATAGAGGATTTTAAATTTATCACTCTTTTGTATAAAAACACCTGGCAGTGCTCCACTTTCTTTTCTATAGTAACAGAATAATTTGAATATGAATGTAAATACTCATATACACATTTTCAGGTACCTACTGTCAGAATTTCACAACACACAGCCTGCAAAACATTGAAGATGCAGATTCAGTAAGTCACCTTCCATTTAAAGAGCTGTCCCAGTGTTTTCCCTGATATTTTGGGCACAACATTTGTCCTGTTCACATTGGTATAAGGATCAAGATCTGTTGAGTTAACTTTTTGGCTTTTAAATCCAATGATTATGACTGAATTCATAGTAATGTCCCTTTACTACTTTCTTTGTGGGACTGGAAAGGGGCAGGGAAGCTTATTTATATGCTGTTCAGTTTTTTATGTGCCCAGAATGTCCCAGCAATTAAGTGGGCAAGCTGGCACAGGAGTGCATGTTATCAAGAAAGCAGGAGTTAACATCAAAACCTAAATAAATGCAGCTTGTTCCAGGCAAACTCAGTAAACACTTCTATTGTGTCAGTTTTGCAGTCAGAAATCATTTTTAAAATCTGACAATGGCTAAATTAGACAGTTTTCCATTACTGCCTAGAAAAGTAAAAGCGTAATTGCCACTTGCATCTGGTAAAATGGATTTTGCATTGTGATATTTAACACATAGTGAATGAGCAAGCTAAAATCAATAAAAAGTAGAGTGAAACTTTGTGCTTTCCCTCACTTTTCTTATTGTTGCCTAGGAGCACCAGGCAACTGATGCAAGTATTTATTGAAGAGGTTTGGATTCCACACTCTCCTTGCGTAATGTTTCTCTATAAATTATTAATATTCCAGCTGGAGTTCATAATGTATGTACTGACTGAAGTGCAGCGGGTTTGTTATAGGTAGTAAGTAAGAGGGACTGTACTTTTTCAGAGGTAGAAGCGCCACTTTAAGGATTTCCACAGGCCAATACGAAAATACAATTTTGGAATACTGAGGACGGCAGCAACCCCCTCCCAGGGGGTCAGGTCACTGTTTTGTGGGCTCAGACAGCAGAGGTTCTGGGCAGCTGTAAGGCAATTTGACATGTGCATTGTTGGTAAGGGGGTTCCCCCTCACCTGAGGTCCCAGACTGGTGGGGCTGGAAATGATGGTGAAAATGGTGTCCATGGGGTGGCTCTAAGCTCTGCTGAACATCTCTGTGTGAGCTGCTCCCTGTGCCAGTGTGCAAAGAGGGCACCCTTTGGAAACTCATCATCACTAGTTTAGATTTTAACACCTGCTGAAAAGATATGGTGAGAAGAAGGCAAAGTAAAATCCCTATAAATACTTCCTTGCCAAATTAACATTTTTGGCAATTTTAATGCACTGCTACTATTGATACTACAGAGTTTCTCTTTGCTCAGTCATGGGATAGCTATGGTGACATTGTGTATATATGTTAAAGCTGAAAGAATAATTTGAAGAGAATAATTTATTTGATGTATTGATCTGCCCCCTCACCTTTTTTATCTGTCTTGTCCATTTAGACAGAAAAGTCTTTGGTTGTATCCTGACCCCAGTAAAGTCAATAGTAAAATGCTGATAGACTTCGCCAGAGCCTGGGTCTTACCCTGGGGGCTTTAACTTAGCAGCTCTGTGGAGCCTTGATATTTACAAAGCAAAACAGACCAATTATTTAAACAAGGGTACAAAGAATGAACAAATAGTTGTGTGAGCACTAAAGAAGAGATGCTTGCTCTGAGCTCTGGGTCAATTCTCCAGCGTCTAATAAGATGTGAGTGCATACCTCAGGCTTTGCCTCAAGCTTCTTTTTGATAGACTGCTTTCATGAGGCTATTAGGAAGAAAATACTTCAGAGACCTTTGCCCCTTTGTCAAATCTAGTTTTAGTTAAGTAATGGGCAGGAAAATTACTGAATGGAAGAGAAGGGAGGAGCACAGAGAATGATTTCATAAGCCACAAATTCTAGGAAAACATTTTAGAATTAATAATTAGAAAAGAATTTTAATTGATTTCCCATTATTACTTTCTAATTTTAGAGCTTTTTAGCATTAATCTTGGAAGATAATTTAATATAGCCCTCCTTTTTGCTAGGTGTAATTTTTTTAAGTGTGCCACAATGAAATCTAATAAGCATGTATGTTTCTTCAGTCTTAGGGTTCCTTTAAAACAAATTAATGTGGAGGTTTGTCACAGACTACCAGAAACCAAAGAGAAGCAGTGAGGGAGAAAAGCAGCTCTTTCTGTTGCTTGCCCTCTCCATGCACCAAATGATAAAACAGAGAGATCGTACCTGTGTTTTGCATAGATACCCATGCAGCAAAGCTTGGATCAAAGGGACTTGCCAAGTTTGCAGAAAGATACAACCTTTTTAGACTTAAGGAAAAATATTTTGGAGAACTACAACTTGTGTAAATGAAGCATATACTCAATGACTTTCCAGAAAATCTTTAAATAAAGCATGAAAAAGGAGTAACAAATTAAAGGATACTTGAACAAAACAGCCATAACACATAAGCATAATGAATTGCATGAAGATCTCAGGCTTAAAGACCTGTAGAAACAGAGACAGCAAGTAGCAGAAGAAAACCTACTACTATCTATTATCCTAATTGCACCTATTTTGTGCAAGAATGAGTGAACTGTTATCTTCTTGTAAATCTGTAATTTGTCTACAAAAACCCCACAAGTTTTCCAAATTTGAGGCCTATTTACTTATGTCGATTTTGAGCACCCTCAGTCTCTGATAACATCAGTAAGTGCATTCACCCATGTGATGTACTGGGAAATCAGAAAAAGCTGCCATGCACCTTGGATTGCCCAGGAATTTTATGTACTATGGATATTCATAATGTTCTGGAAAGTGTAATGCTTCCTGGGCATGAGCTTGTATTTTACACTTTGACAGCCAAAACATGGGTATAATTTCAAACCCTTATATAAAGTGACATGGTATTGAAGAGCTCTGAGGTATTGATCAAAACACGCAGGACAGTAAATGACAGTCTCAGAAACAGATTTAAGTGAAGGACTTCAGCTTTATAGCTTTAACAAAGCATCTGAGCAACAAATGTCTAAATCTTACTAAATCTACTTTCAATGGTGGCAGTAAGACTTTAGCGCATGGTTACAAGGGTCCTGCTGAAATCAGTGATTTGTGCAGAACTCCATCTTCAGCCTGTACAAGGACATTGCCTTTGGAGCTGGGATAGAGGCTATCAAGAGATAATTCTCCTAAAGTCTCACATTTCTCTGCTTCTAGGTGGGTCTGGATTCAAACAGAATAACTGTAGCAATCTCACTGAGTTTCCCAAGTTGGTGGAAAATGCAAGAAATCAAAGATGGACTACAAACACCCTCGAAGAGGTTCCTGCTCTCAACTGGCTATACAGGAGTTTGGAGCAACCAGCAACCTAAGTTAGGCACTTCAATTAAATATCTGAAATTACACTGGATGAATCCAGCTGTGGTCCACCAGCTAAGTCTATCTCATTTACCCTTGAGAAAAGATAGAGTGATTCTAGAAAAAATTGTCTTGCTATTCTGAATATAGAAATTTCATATTGTGCTGTGCGTGTATCATAGGGAGAGGGAAAAGAAATGAAAAATATAGGTTGACAGAAACAACTTTTAGATCTTCAAATAATCTGAAAGCACCTTCTATTGCTAAGGTTTAAAAGAATGTGTAAGGGTGAAGGTTACAATTCAGCTTGTTCAAGACTTAATCTTCTCCAGACAATGAGTCAATGCGGGTTTTGGTGAACAATTGAAAAAGAAGTGTCTAGCTCATGTCACACTCTGTTTTACAGTCATTCCTTCTCTCCCCTGATGAGGATAGGAGAATTAAGGATAGGAAGCAAGTGAATAAAGTTAGATATACCATAATTGCAAGCAAGTGAAAATGTGTATGCACACTTTTTGGCAATATGCTTCCACGTATCACAAATTTATGGTGCACAACCTCATAAATTCATCCCACTGTGTTTCATTGTGCAACTCTTCCCATGTTTTTAAATCCAAAGTGCAATTACTCACAAGGGGCCATTCTTTGGTGGCTTCAGAAGCAGTTAATCCATGGTGTGGTCTCTGCTGAATCACAGCCAGATTTCTTGGATCTTCCGCTTCAGTGTAATTCATCTGGGCCAGCTGCAGATTCAGGCTGCCTGTATATTCAGAAATTAACTTTATTCTTTGTATCTGAAGCAATTCCAAGGGATGTGCTTAGTAAGTTTATATACTAGTGGAATCTGACTCCCAGCACTGAAGAATTCAGACTCAAAGCCTTCTAGGGTCCAGACATCTCAAATGCTCTGAAACAGTCCTACAAGAATCCATAGCAAAATACAGATTGCTCTGATGGCTAATGTGACCATGTCCTCCTCAAACCGATTCCAAGCTTGTGTTTGATCCTGGCATTGAAAATTGCTTAATTAAAAAAGCCTTATCAGCTTTCAGAGGATAAATGTGTCCATGTCTATATTTGTTTTGTGTAACCCCAACCTTCTTTCTCTGCTTATTCTTTTGTGAGCACATTAATTTTAGTGACAACGTTTACTGCATAAATTGCCCATTCAGTCATTCCAACACACACCTGGAGCTGCTCCTCTGCTGCCTGGCAAATGAGATTGCTAATCCTGAAATCCAGCAAAAAGGCTGCAGCAAAGGCTGCTTTAATCAGCTGACTCCCATTCCTATGAAGGTGATTTCTGAGTGTGTGTCCAATGACCTGAAAGCAATATGGGTTTGGAATACACATCACCTTTCTTGTCTTGACATCACCAGCAGCTTTGGTAAGAATAACTTTTTTTAGTTTATTGCAATATTGTGGCCAGGAGTGACAGGCTGTAGAAATACATTGCCTTTGCTGGCTGTCATTTTTGCTATAGTTTTGAGTTTTCTTTGGACATCAGCATTCACTGGCCACATTTTCAGACCTGCACTGAGTAGCTTTGGATGGTGTACTGACTTCCACTTTAGAAGGCTGTTAGTATTCAAGTAGAGAGTTCATAACTAACGTAACTTGAAGTTTGTTGAAAATATAATTCTTCGGTTGCACTAAAAATGCCTCTCTCAGTGACAACAATATTTTAAAATTAGTTGTTTTTCTATGCCATTATTGAAAGAAACTAGAACTCAATTTTCTTTGGGGTTTCAGAAGCATTAGCTTTTTCTTTCTTGTAGAATTGTTTTCGTCATTTTCAGTTTGCTCCTGTAATTTCTGGGCATCAAAATGAGGATAGAAACACAATACTTCAGAAAATTATTATGCAGCCATATTCCCATTACAACCTGACACACAAAATAACAAATCTTTCAAAATCAGAGAAGGTCCCAATGCAAAGTCTAAATTCAGGTAACCTTCCCAAGGGTAGCTGTCTAGGGCAGTTTTGTGTACACCATAATTCCTGCTCCACTCTTGTTTCATTGCCTCAGTTGCAGCCTAAATTGTTAGGAAAAACTTGATGTGAAGATATGAACAGTATCATCATTCCAACTTTAGAAGGTTTATTTTGACTGAAACTTTAAGTTTTTAAGCATTTTTCTATGGCAGCTCTAGATCTTGTGGTCAATAACTGTGTAACATACTGGATGCCAATGTTGTCAAATATTTCACACCAAATTCCAGTGGCACCAAGTTCTGACGTACAATAGTACCTCTGTAATTTAGGCACAAAAGTTGGGAAATGTTAAAGAAAATGATGGGAATAAAAGCTATGCACAAATTTATTTGGCTAATGGGTAAACCAAACTATGTGTTGCACAAGTTAAAAAAAAAGGTAAAATTTCCTCATCCAATTAAAAGCAAACCAGAGTTTGTTTTTTTTTTTTGCTACAGGCATTACGGGGAAACAGTTCAGAGCATATACTCACCCCACAATATCTTATATTCTTATATAATCAGTGGACAAATCCTCTCAGTTTTCCATATCAGTATTAAAACCAAAGGAAGTACGAATATAAAGCAGTTGCTGAAGTTTTGCTTTTCTGTCCACAAAACATTTTGAACAATAAGTAGGAAAACTATTCAAAATCCCTTAGAATTACTGATGAAATAGAAATACATTTCATGCTTTCATCAATTAAAATTGTATGGTCCTTCCTGGTAGTGGGTTATGTGCTATATTTCAGTTTCTCATCATGACAACTGGCTGTCGTACATATAGTGATAGACTGCATTTGTATATGTATCTGTTTAAGTTCAGAGCTTAGATGCACTTTTTTTTCATAACAGTCTTGATGAGCTTCATTATGAAGATTTCTGTTAAAAAGCTTAGATGACCAGAATTCATAGCATTCCCATTCATGGTTGACTGGGAAAGGCATATCCCCCTGCAATCTCCTTTATTTCCAAACACAAAAGTTGCTGTGTTCTCAATGTGTTTAGGAAAGTTAATGAAAACATGGTTTTGTATTTGTGGGATGAGGTGAAAGAAAAGTCTCAAAAAAACTCCACAATATTTCAAAAGGCAATTTTAGTCCTAATGGAGCCAGACAATAGATGTACCAGTCTCACTAGATTTGCTTCAATTCCCATTTGAGTCCATGGAGAGAATCCCACTGGCTTTAAGTAGGAATTAGATTAGCAGGATTTATGAAGCAATTGTGTTTTGTGTGGGTTAGCAATAGGAAATTCTTGAAATTATCCCATTTTTGAGGAAATCAAATCTCTGTACCTTGGCTTAAGATTGCATATTGAGAAAGAGGCAGGAAAAGCCAAAGTTCCACTTAACTCACATAGTCTGTGTGTGGTGCAATGTGCAAGGAGACAGAAAAATGCCTTCCACATCAGGAGCTTGGTAAAATCAATAATCCCATCCTTAACATTAGAAAGTAGTAATTTTGGGGAGCAAGAATTAAGCTTTCAAAGTGCTTTTCAGAGTGCTTTCAAATTATGGATATTTTAACCCTTTTTCTTTTAGTCATATAATCACAGGCCTGTGATCCTGAGACAAATAGTTCTGAAAGAACTTTTTTGAAAAAAGGGGTAAGCAAAAATGTGTGTACAGACAAACTTTGCAAGACATATCTTTCCATGGTAAAGCAACACGTACTCTAATAACTAGAACACGAACAGCACCTTTTCTTTCCCAAAGCCTGTATGTGAGCTGCTTTTCTCTCTTGCCTTTAACACAGCCTCCTAATTTAGCCAACATTTCATTTATGAATGGGTTCTGAGCACAAAGTTCATCCTATTTTCAAGCTTCTTGAGGGTTCAGAAGCAATCAAATCCATCTTTAAATGAAAATTATGAATGTAAGTCCAATAAGTCCTATATATTTTTTCTAATGACATCAACTTCTCTTTTGCCAGCCTTACCTAGCAGTCTGCATGCTCCTTGCCTGTGAAAGAGCTCATACTTCACTCAGCAATCTCAGAGAGTTTGATTTAAGATAAGGATTTTACTGCTGCCTATTTTTATAGCAGAGGTTTATATATATGTGTTCTGCAGTTCAGTGAGGTTAGAGGTGTGTCATGCTGGAGAAGCATCAGTGTTTTCTGTTCTCCCTAGTTTCAATGGAAAGGTCTTACCACTTTGTCTTGAATTTTTCCCATTATTCAAAGAACATCTGATACTTTAACAAATAGATCTGTATTTCGCAAACACCTCAGTGTCTGACCTGTCATTACACAGGTGTAATACTGCATGGAGAGAACACAGGAGGCTGTAGTTCCTTTCCCCAAATTACCCTGGGAACTAGAAAGCAGCTGCAGTCTCATTACCTATCTTTACATCTCAGCCAGAGCCATCTTTGTTACTAGGACTTCTACTGAGAAGTCACAATCTTGCAGCGAATGATAAAATAGGAACTGATTTCTTTTATAGTAAGACTTTAAAAAGTCTTTAGTGTTATACTCAGTCGTACACAAATGAGCTCACATGGAGATTATAGTGCCAGCACGGAGAGATAATGTGGACAGCATTATAGGTCTTTGTGGGCTTTGAAAATTGTGACTTGACTATAATATTATGTAGTCTTTAGAAAGCATTAAGAATGAATAGTCTAAGGGCAGTCAGATACACACTCAGAAAGATTCAGTGTCTTCAAAATTATAGTGTTAGGTATGTTTATTCAAATCAGTGATCAGAAGGGATAACTGGATGAGAATTCCTTAAGTGCTTTATAATGGCTGTGGATTACAGAGTAAATCATACACATTTTACAGTTAAAAATAAATTAAGCCTACGTGGCAACAGAAGCTACTGCCACTGTACTTTGGAGGAGGGGTGTCCCCAACCACTATTCTTAAATTCAGACATCAATAAAAACCTATAAAATACCGAAAAGCCCCAATGAAATTCTGAGTGTTTTGAAGTTTCTGCATTTGATATCCAATTTAAATATTATAAACCTTAATTGTTTTATTTGTATCACATTCTTTTTTTACAAAATACATGAAGGAATAGTTAAGTCTGATAACGATGCAGCTGGAATATTTTGAAGTTTAGAACCTTGACCTTGGAATTTTCCTGTTGATATGCAGCAGGAATGTTGTGTTGTGATGCTCAGTTGGGTGCTGTCATTTTGGAATATGTAGCTGCAAATGAGGTACCTCTGCTCCCTGCAAGGCATCGGGAGAAGTGTGCCAGTCCTGGAACTGCAATGTAAAACAGAGGGTGTGACTGAATACCTATAGGAGCAAGTCTGAAATCGTCTTGGGCACCCAATCCTGTGAGTGTGGAGTGGTTGTTTGGGGTCAAATGAAGATTCATGCCTGGAACTATTTTATTAACCTCCCTTCTTAAAATAGAGACAAGGATGCCTTGCTTTGGTTTGTAAAATGGGCAGCTGGAGAAGCATTGTTTTTGTGGTGAGGCCTTTATTTCTAGGCTCCAGTGCCAGGACTGTTTACGCATTCCTTATGATTGTTTAGGCACAGTGCATAGGGAAGGCTAAGAACAAAAATCAAAACAAGATATCTCTTTCTTAATGTCCTTCTCATAAACCAGCCACCCATGCTCAGTGATTTCCTGCACTTCCTTTCCTTCATGCAATGACTCTTGTCTTTCTTTCCACAGCACGGCTCCATGGTGCACGGAAGGGTAGGAACTGCATTTCTGCTGCCTTACTGATTCAGCTATGTTTAAATAGGAGGTATGAACCTTTAGCTGAAGGAAGATCAAACCTGTCCTGTTCTAAGGAAGTCCCATAAAGCCCTGAACTGCTTGGTAAAACCGAGCCAATGTCCTTCCCCGCATTTCTTATGCAGATCTCTTTTGCATACAGTATTAAGTGTCACCAGCAGCTCTTAAGTCTGTTGGAGAAAACCTGCTGAAAAACGTTTAGAAATCCACTCACAGAGGTGGTACCTTGAGGATCCTTCTGGGACTCTGATATCACAGAACCACAAAAAGGTTGAGGTTGGAAGGGACTTTCTGTCTAACCTGCCTTCTCAAGGAAGGTCACCAAGAGCAGGTGACCTTCTCAGACACTGTCTGTGACATAGGCAGAGGTTTATTAAGGTGATAACAGTTCTGTATTCGTGTAGAAACAGGACTTCTAAATTTCACTAGAAAAAGGTATCAGTAGTATGAGGAGCCATTCAGGGTTGTTGAGGATTACATTTTTAGCCTCAGATCTGTACTCAGGGGCTGTCTGAGCATAACCTCGCTTTTGGTAGATTGCTCTAGTGCATGTGATTTTTCAGATTAGCTGTAATAGATATCTAGAAGGTTAATGCCTGTCAACCCCAAGGGGTATCCTGTAGGCTGAAAACAATTCAGTTTAATAGGGAGGGGACCCTACCGGTATCAGTTTATCAAATGTCACAAGTGTTGCAGTCTGTAGGGAAGGATTTAGTCCCTTCAATCAGGTATACAGACATTCTGCTATGAAGACTACATTGCTAAGGATTGAAACAACTAATGAAGATGCACTTTTGGAATATTCCTATATTAAATGTCTGCCCAGGGAAAGAGGAGACAGGACTTTTTGTGAATATTATCCAGAAGCACAGTGGAGGATTTAATGGATGCTTTTATTTCACCGTGGGAGAAGTCCAACTCTGCTCATTTATTTTTTCCTGCTGTACAGATTCCTATAATCTTAGCTCTTTGGATGCTAGCCCATTCAGCACTTCTCTTGCTTTAAAGATGGCCTGTCTAGTGTTTATTTCTCCTTTCGACAGCTCTAGTTTAAAATTTAGAAAAGATTGGGTAGCAGGAGTAGCAAATACAGTGATTACATAAAGTGCAAAAGTTGAAGTTGCTAACACCTTGTAATTTAGCCATTTCCAAGGCAATTAGATAAGAATCCCTGCAAAGCACTGCTGGACTTTGAGTACAATGTTATTTTTGTTAGCTGTGGTTTCAACTTATGGCACTTGTGGCAATCATTTTAGCATACTCATTTCTGAACAGGTACTCTGTGTAATGCAATCAATAGAAGAAGCAGGTTAGTGAAACAGCTGTTAATTTTCCACCATGAATGAATACTCCATCCTACTTGGTAGATGCTTTACTCTTGCAAGTTCAATAAATATTTATGGCAGCCCTGCTGTCAAGTAGCAGTCTCAGTAACAGACAGTTGCTAAATTAAGATACTTTCCTTGGCAGTTATGGAAAGGTAATAACGCAATTGCCATATGCAAGCCTTGGAGAAGATTTGCTTTATAATTATAATAAGACGTTGAACTGCAACTCCAAGAATAATAAAACACAGGCTATGTTACCACCAAGCGGATAGAGGTAGCACTGAGAAAACATAAAACAATCAGGCCCTTCCTTGGTAGTGCTGTTTCACAGGGGTTAGCTGCAAGGTAACTTCAAGCAAAGAAGGCAGAGAAGCTGAGAGATGGTGCTGCAGACTTTGGCCTGCTTACAGAGGCATTTCTCCATCAATGTGCTCTGGCAGATGTGTGCTAGCAGGCAAAAAGTGCAAGAGAACTCTGCTGCACATTCAACCAGACCTATTTTTTCCTTCCATTCACCCCTCAGCTTCTCTCAGTCTTGTATGCCCAGTAGAATGGGCAGATGGAGAATTACAGCTCCTTTTTGCAGCTACAGTTCAGGAAAGAGACCTTGGAATCATCATTGACAGATCTCTGAAATCATTGTCTCAATGTGCAGCAGCAGCTAAAAAAGCCAACAAAATATTGGACATCAGCAGAAAGGATATTGAAGACAAGACAAACATCAGCATTTTGCCATGATATAAAACCTTACTGCACTCCCACCTTCAGTGCTGTGTGCAGTTCTAGTCTCTGCATCTCAAGGAGGACATGGTGAAGTTAGAGAAACTACAGAGAAGGACAAATAAAATTATTAAGATAGTGGGCAATGATTTATGCAGAGAAACTGAAAAGACTAGGAATTTTCATGAAGGGAATGGATATAGGGAATACAGAACAATTTTCCACCAAATTTCACATAACCCAAGGCTGGACCCAAAGAACCTGTAGAGCAGTAACAAATAAAGGAAAGTATTTCTGCAAACACTTGGTTTGCAAACTTCACGGAGTAGTATCTCACCAAATTGCTGAGGCTGGAAGGGGCCTCTAGAAATCATCTAGCTCAGCCTCCCAGCTCAGGGCAGGGTCAGCTAGAAGTGAATGCTCAGGGCTGTGTCCATATAGGTTGATTATCTCCACAGAATCCACAAATTCTCTGGGCAATGTGTGCCAGCTCTTGATCACCCTCATGCTAAAAATCTTTTTTCTTATGCCTAAATGCAATTTCTTGTGTCTCAGTTTGAGCCCATTGCCTCTTGCCCTATCACTGTGCTCCGCTGAGAAGAGTTTGGCTCCCCCATCTTTGTTTAGCATTATCAAGTATTTATACAGATGGTGAAGA
This sequence comes from Origma solitaria, assembly GCA_013397895.1. Lineage (NCBI taxonomy): Eukaryota > Metazoa > Chordata > Aves > Passeriformes > Acanthizidae > Origma > Origma solitaria. The sequence goes on from VZRL01000790.1 coordinate 839,440, forward strand.
TCCCCACCCCCCAAAGCCTTCTCTTCAATAGCCTGAACAGGCCCAGCCCTGTCAGCCTCTCCTTCTATGAGAGATGCTCCAGTCTCAGTCATCTCCATGATCCTTGGTGGCACTTGTTCCAGTGTGTCCATGTCCCTCTGTAGCCCAGAACTGGGCACAGAACTCTAGGTCTGTCTCACCAGCACTGAGCAGAAGAGAAGGACAACCATTTTTAACCTGCTGGCAGTGTTATTCTCAATGAAGCCCAATGTGCAATGGCACAGTTCTGGCTCATGTTCGAGGTGATCATCCAGGATCACCAGGTCTTTGTCTGACAAGATCTTTTCCAGCTGTTACCCCCAACAGATACCAGTGCATTTTTCTCCAGGCACAGAATTTTGCATTTTCTGCCTGTCAAGGTGCCTCTAAATCGCAGCACAGCCATCTGGTGTATTGACCATTCCTCCCAGCTTTATCACCTGCAAAAATGCTGAAAGTGTACTATTCAGGTCATTAATAAAGATATTAAACAATATTGGCCCTAGTATTGATCCCTGGTGTACACAGCTGGTGTCTGGCCTCCAACTGGACATTGTGCTTCAAGGAGACTGTGGAGGTACACATGTATCAGCAGATCGTTAAAGTTCCTGCAAAAAAATAATTAGACAAATTAATGGACAACAGGTCCTTTAGCAGATACTAAAAGTAAACATCAGTGATGTGTCCTCTAACATTCCTAGTCCAGCAATTGTGCATACTGGGAAGAGGACTGGACTGCAGAGGATGGCCAGACTTTGGGGGAAATGCTGACAGTGTGAGAGGCAATACTGATTTGCACAGATCGTTAGTCTGGCCCAAGATAATATTTTTCTTTCTTTTCCTGCTGTTGTTCCAGTCCAGGATCTGTATGATAATAGTTCAGAAAGACAAAGCCCATTGTCGTGTTACTGTGGGACCAAGTGCTTTCTTCTCTTTCTCTCTCCAACCATTTCTCTTCAGACTCAGTGATTTCAGATTTCCTTGGTCCTTTGGCATCTGTCTGGCACTAGCAGCACAACCGCATATAACCTTCTAGACCAAGTAAGCTCTCTTCTCACACAGCTGATGAATTGAGACATCCTCGTGTACTCACTGGCCATTCTATATTCTGCCTGTACAGAGAGGTAGTTTCCTCCAAGGACAAGCTACCCCAGAATTTTCCTGTATTTTTGGCAAGAAACAGTACTGGAAATGTAGGTCTTGCCTATTGTTAAGATCTGCCCCTGGAGGCGAGGTAACTGAGGTTCTCATTAATAGATATCTTGGGGTGGATTAGAGAGAAACGACACTGAATGGTGTTTATAAATAGATATGTAAATGGCAGATTTATTTTAAAACAATTTTGTTGCAATGGAAAGGAGGTATGTAACCAATTTGGTTGTTATTATCTATAGTATTATAGCAATAGAAAAGTATAAAGATCACGTAAGAAAATATATAAGGAAAGGGAGGAAAGAGAAAGAAAGGATAAGATTAGATCGTGCAGAGGAAAGATATCACAGTCTTGATCCATTGGAGGTGGGGGAAGCCCACAAAACAAAAAGTTCCATGGGTTAATATACATTCAGGTCCGGGGGGAATGCCCAGGTATCTCCTCTGTCTGAGGCAACACCGTAGATCATGTGCAGTCCTTTGGTGGAAGGCCCCGGAAATGAGTCTGAGGGTGCTTTGGGGGTTATTGGGGGTTGCAGTGTGACCGAAGATAACTTGGGGTGGTCTTTGCTTGACCAGTGATATGTGTATGCACAGTTGCTTCCTTTCACAGTTTGCCATGGTGGGAATTTTTGTTTGGATGTGTTAACCAGGATGTGCTAACCAGATTTTGCCTCTGCCAGGCCTGGAATTTGTGCCTCCAGTTGCAAATTCCTCCCTTCCCTGCTTATCTCCAGTTCCCATAGTGGTGGCTTATCTTATGGCAAGTTCCCTCTGTGGCCCTGACAGTGCTTGAGACAGGCAGATGTGCTTTAATTGTGCTCTTTAATTGTGCTCTTTAACCCCTTACACCTATTGTGTGAAAATTATGAACAGGGAGGCTGTGCCTGAGGACATTGGGACATGACAATGTTGCCAAGGGTCACACCATGCGGTAGTGGGGATAGTACATTGCCAGATGTGGAGAATGGGACATTAAAGAACAGCCGCCCCCATATGGGGGCATTCTAGAGGGTCCCAGAAAAGCCCTGTAATGTTTGTCAACTGGGGTACCCATCATGCTGCATGCCTTAGCCAGAGTAGTCAGTCAAGAAATTTGACATTGAAAGCTTAGAAATAAATGCGTACATTTTACCAATATGCTTTTTTTTTTTTTTTTTTTTTTGCCTTAGTTGGGCTAGGATTAGTCATCTTGGGAGAGTTAAAAAGTTAGTGATGTATAAATACACACATGCATACACACACACACACACACATGCACCTAAATCTCTGCCACACAGACACACATACATATGTGCACACACATCAGCACTTCCCAAGGACTAGCATATGGTTTGCTGTATTTCCAAGGTTGGAGGAGTGAAGCTCAGACCATGCTAGAAGTGGTTACATTGGTTGATACTAAAAAGTCAGCACTTAGCAGATAAATATGGCAGATGAAAGACCACGTCCTCTTACTCCCACACACATCCTTGAGACAGGAGTAATTTGTAATATACTGCAAAATGTTGATTTTTAAATGTTACAGACTGTGGATAAATATAAGGGATTATTTATTACTTCTGTATTACTGTGAGTGCTTATCTCTTGATTCTTTTAAGCTCTTTCTACCCAAAGTAAGAAAGAAAGGAATCCTGTCTAGTTATTTATGGCGCCAGGCTAACTCCCAGCAAAGTCCTATCTTAAATGTATGATTATAGATATTTTGTTTGATTTTGAGGAAATGTGCCATTTGAACCCTGTTAATATATTTTATTTGAATATAAATGTTCCTCAGACTTAACAGGGAAGCTGAGTCCCGCTAGTCCTCTGACGACTGGAGATAATGTTTTCTAAAGTGAAAAGGATTGAACAACTTGTTCATTAGCCCCATATTGCAAGGTGCTGTGAGCACTGTACTGTGTTCAGTACAGTACATTGAATCCTGCTGAAAACTATGTGTTCCAAGTCATGTTTTGTTGTGGTGTTACAGAAACCACAGAGGTACGAGGGTGTCAGGAGCCAAAATCCAGTGGGCTTTTGGAAAGGTTATCCACAGTAAGCGATACTTTCACAACAACCTGCGTGGGGTTACTGTACAAGACATAACATATTCATCAGGGCTGTGAAAGGATCACTCACCATCTGGCACAACTCCCTTTTGGATGGACAGGACATCGCAGAACATCTGGCAAGATTCACAGGGCACATTGATGCCTTTAATTTGCTCCCTTCTCATGGCCAGCGGAGCCGGCAGGGTTGAGGGCACTGGAAATGAGGCCCCAGCAAAACCTGTCCCACTTCTCAGGACCTCCTGGCTATGCTATGTCTCTGCTGCTGTCTCCTTTCCTTGTCCTCAGGTCTGCAGCTTCTTTCTATAGCCTTCTAGTGCCGTTCTGCTCGTAGGGAAACCAGGACCCCAATACCTCCCAGGAACAGATGTCCTCAGCCCTGTTTTGCCTTCCTGATGAGTTCAGTGAGGGCAGAAACTCTTGCTTTTGTATTTGGGGCAAGCATTCAATTTATCCTAATCTCAGATAGCTGCTCCGCAGACAGGCTGGTTGTGATGTTCACAGGGGTTCAGCCAAACCAAATGGTGACTTTTCCTAAAATAGGAAAAAATATGTGGCAGTGTGGAATAGTCCAAGTTCTGCTTTTCTTTGTCCTTGAAAAGGAGAAAACAACTTCTTTATCTACAGCAGTCTTCTTGCTAAAACAGAATGCTGAGGAAACTTGAAGAGCTATATTCCAGAAATTCTCTTTGAGTTCATAGTCTCAAAGGTTGTATGTGAAATTACTTGTGCTGTATTGAAATAGATAAAAACAAATTGTTCCCTCTTCTGTATTTATTATGGGTCCACTATTTATTTAAAAATATGTTAAGGGACTCTTGTTGTATAACTGATTGTTACATTGGGATATGCAACAGAAAGTGATTCCCCATTCACAAAGAGAGTTTTCTGCTCTCCTAGCTATTTTTATTTGATTTCTAATCTATGCTAAGGCACCTGTGAACATGATATCCCGGTCCATACAGAAGAATTCTTGATCTGAAGAGAATGGAAATTACTGAACATTTCAGTTCAGCATCCATTTAATAAACTAAATAACTTCTCAGGGAGGAAGGGGAGAGGAAGAGAGGAGGCGAGGGATGAGGTTCATTTTGTAGCTCTGAATTTCTATTTAAAGTGAAAAGGAAAACATTTAACCAAATGTCTCATTAATGAGAGCCTAAAGAACAGACTGAACTTCTAAACATTTATTTGCAGCAGTAAAAGAGTCCAAAGACTTCCATAAAGCTTTTCATATCTAGAACGACATTCCTCCCACATACCCTCCCACCAGCACCCTAAATTTGCAGGCAACTTCAAACACCTTTAAATACGAATGTTGAAGGACCTTTTGCAGACTACATCCTCTTTGCAAGTTGCAAGCAAATCTGTCAGAATTTTGTCTTCTGCCAACAATGAGGACAAAATATATATATCAATCTCTCAAAAGTTTAAATGCTGCAGCTTTCAGACTTTCATTCACAATATAAACATTCAATAAAAACCAAGTTGTATGTGTATGTCTGGTGAATACCCCATAGGACTATTAGCCAGAGAGCAAAACTGAACTGATCTAGCTGTTATCAGACTTTCAATACTTGATCCATCATACACATTCTAGTTAAGATTAAAAGGAAAACAAAGACTTCCTAAACCTCATGTCCTTTTAGACACAGAACAGCTTTCCCCCTACATTTTTATATTTTAATCAGCTTCATGCAGTATGTTCAATCCTTCATGAAGGCAATTCAATTCCCAGAGCCAACAGCTTTGTCACTTTTTTTGCTGACTTAAGAAAGAAATCACTTCCAAGTGGTGGCAGAAAGGGATTGGAAAACTAAAACTTATTTACTTAAGATGTCCCAGCACACATTAGACCTTTAAATTGTTTCACAAGTGGCATTGGGAGCTATAACTGGGATAGTCTGTTGATGTAACTTCTCAATACAGAAAATAAGTCATTTAGGAGGCTCCTTGTTTCTGCTAGCTAATGGCTATGCAGTATTGCAGTATAAATCAATCACCTGGGCTTCCAAAACAGAGAGTTAAATGTCTCTCCATTACAAAGGTGTGACTCCTTCACTTTAGAAGATTCTTCCAAACAAATCATAATGTAATAAGCTTAGGTACTGAGCATCCGTATCCTCCATGTTATGATGTCCAACTCTGTAGAAATTAAAATCCATACTGCCCAACCCACAAAGGTTTGATGTTCCTTTCGCTAGTGGATAAACACCTAAGTCTGGTTCCATTTTTCCTCCAGAGTCTTATCTCCTGGCTCAGCATAACACAGCTTTCATGTTTGTAGGAAGAATTGTCTTGGCATGATGGCCCCACACCAGCTCACAAGGTGGCAGTTTCTCCAAGATGGAGTAATTAGCTCCCTAGTCTATTCTGGTATCGAGAATTTGTGATGTACAGAACCACAGAATATCTCATGTTGCAAGGGACCCATAAGGATCACCTAGTCCAATCCCTGCTCCTTTCAAGCCTACCTAAAACTAAACCATACATTAAAAGTGCCATCCAGATGTCTCTGCTCCTCTTGCAGTGGAATGCTGCTGGAACCTCTTCTTTGAGATGCTTTCTTTCCTACATTCTCACTTCAGGCAGGTTTGTGCTCGAGGTTACAGCTGTTTTCAACTACGTGTTTACTATTCCAATGCAATGACTCATTTTATTCCCCACGGTTTTTCAAAATCCTGGCAAATACTGGCCTGAAAACAGCTCACACCTGCCTGTCAGTTCAGGGCAAGAGACCAACTTTTTGTTTCCTCTTATAAATAGCATAGTTATACTATAATGTCTGTAGGTCCTATATTTACACGTCTGCCTCAGAAAAGACATGTTTAAGACACTACTAGGACCTAAATCACCAATTAAGATTAACTGGATTAAGGTGCAGTACATACTATCCAATAGGATATATTCTCCTCCATGTAGCAGACTGAGAATTTCTTAATAGAAGTGGCTAGTGTGTAGAGGCAGATAGATCTCTAGCCTTAGGGAACTCATGTTTAAAAATGGATTTCTAGCCCTACTTTTTGCAGAGACAACCTATTAAACATTTCTACGTAATCTGATGTATTGAAATGTCTCTTTGAAATAATTTTTTATTCCTTTAGCCATATCTGCCTGTACAAGGTCGTGAATTTCTCTCTCAGACTACTGTTGTAGTCAGTGAACGAAAAGGGAAATACTGGGTCATTAAATGCAGTAGCTGTTGGCATGTGCAACAGTGCAAAATAATTATGTATTACAACAGTAGATGTGTTTATCATCACCATTCCATAAGGAGCAAAAACTGTAGTTTGTAAAAGTTGAAGAAAACCCCCCAACTAAAAAAAAAAAATCAAAATTAGTGTTCTGCAAAATCCTCTCACAGTGAAGCCTATGGAATAGATAACTTGATTACAGTTCTCAAGTAAATGGAGAGTTTCTCTAGAGAGACTGAGCATTGTAATTGTAATTAATATCTGGCTTAGAAGCATTTCATGAAGCCAAGTGTACTTTGCCTATTATTTTATAATGGTAGTAATATCGCCTGTGCATATGCATATGTATATATTTTGAAACAGTTCCCTCAGGAGTCAATGGCAGTTTAGCCCCCTTGACTGCAAAGGGAAGGAGGGAATAAATGTTAGGATTTGCCTTGGCCAAGGCAAATGATCAAGGCTTGTGACCATATAGATACCGCAATTTAAGCAGTAAATTGTGTAGTTGCAAAAACCTTTAAAAAACCCCTTCAAGTGAGTGCTATGGGTGCTACCATGTAACACTTACTGCAGACACAGTTGAAATAGCTTGTAGTTTTGAGGTTTAATAGAACCAATAGCTATATATTGTTTTGGGGAAAAAACCTTAAAGTACAACTTTGAAGTACTTTAATGCTTATTTTTTCTCTGTGTTATCTCTTAAATAATTTTTCAAAGCTTTCCAATTCAAATTTTTTTTTTCGTAATTGGTGTAAAAGCTTGGTGAAAAATATTCCTCCTTTCTGTATATCTGGAAGTCTGCTGTTACAAAAATAGCCTTTTTATTGTATATCAAATCCCCTAAATACTTATTGCTGCAACAAAATGACTAGGAATTATATGTTTGGTGCTGGGAAGCTGCCAGGGGGATTCAGTGCTGAGAACAGAGGAATGACTGAAATGGGCTGAGCTGACCGAACAGCAACAGAAGCTTAGCTGTGATCCTGCTCTTCCTCACCTTGTCCCTTGCTCCCGTCAGTCTTTTCCCTGCTCAGGCAGGAATTCCTCCTGCCTGTGCTCCTGCAGGCATGCCCCTGGCCCTGGATGAGCTCATTCTGCTCCTTCAGCTGGTCCTTGTCTTGGTGAGATGCTGAGCTGAAACTCGCACCAAGGGAGCCAAATTAAGGCCAAGGCAGACCCAGGGTGGGGGACAAAGTGCTGGGGTGGGGTGAGGATGGGAGAGGGCAGGGAGGGCTGTGGGCGGGAAGCGGAATTGCTCTATCTGAGTTTAGCCTGGCTCATTGCTGAGGTGTCAGTCACCTTTCAACGTGAGAAGGCTGGAGCAGAAAAGACAGACAGGCACATGTTTTTCTTTACAATTCCATTTGATCCAGCTGCATAGGAAAAGAAAGCACTTTGCATTCAATAATATTTACATATTTTCTTCTTTTTTGTGTGTTTTTCATATCTGCTAGAGAACTTGGGAAGACAATTTTTTAGTGAAGGTATATGTTTTTCCATGCCCTTGTCACTTTTTGTATGAACAAAACTCTCACAGACCTGTTATAATTGCCCAATTATGTAACTTTATATCTATGACTTGTCAAGTAACAATGTAAGCTACTATAGATGCAAAGGCCAAGTAGAAATTAAAAGTCTTATGTGGCAAATTTTACTTCTTTTGTTTGTCACTTCTTCTCAATAGTTGTCCCAAACATGCAGCAACTTGAAAATGTAGATGTTAATTTTTCTTCTTTAAGGATCTCAATTTAAAGCTGAGGAATTTAAGCAGAGAAGAAAGTAGCATGAGGATTTGTTTTTAGTGTTCCTAACAAGACAATTCTCTTGGCCTTGGCCTCCTAGCTTGATCAACCACTCTCTCCAAAACCTATTTTGGGGAGCGTTCATGCTCAGACAGTTTCCCAACAGCTTCAGTGTGCAGTTCAATCGTGCCTTGTTGACTTCAGCAAGTTTTCTGAGTAACCATCACGTCCTGAAGAGGATAACTTTAGGCTGTCAGTGTAAGGGAACATGTCATTGCCTTTTAAGAGCTGAACAGGCTGTGGTGGCATGTGTCAGGGCCACTCAAGCAGCCTGCTGAAATCAGTGGCATGTGGCAGACAGTTGTATATAGCTTTTTACGCTGCGTGTCAAGCTAAAGGCTCCTTAAAAATCGTAAATACTGCATAGCACCAGAGGCAATACTTGGAAAAGAGTAAATATCCAAAGCAAAGGCCAGAAGGGAGAGAATTCAAGCTAAAAGAGATGTGGGAGCATTAAAAAAAAAAAAAAAATCCCCCAACAAAATCGCTTTCAGCTGAAATGCAGTAGCAGAGTCCTGGAAAAGAGTATTGTAAGGATGCGATATCTAGATGCAGGCAGACATACTCTTTGAAAACGAAGATTTAGAAAAGTTAACACTTCTCTGCTATTTTTGGACCTGGGGATACAGATCCTTAACAATCTGCGTATCAGCCAGGATGAATTAGAGCGAAGAATACTGTATTCTCAAGAAAAACAATTAAAACACAGGTTCCAAATAAAACAACAAAAGGACGGAAAGTTCTGTGGAAGGTTCTTGACTGACATTAACTTAGAAAACCAAGCATGACATCATGCTTCTTTGTCAGATTTCATTAGTGAGACTTGATTTTGATTGAAATCAAAGATCTAAACAAATAGATCAAACCGTGGCAAATGGAAATATTTTAGAAAAACACTTTAAAAAGCTGGAAAGCAAGAGGTAAATACAGTAGACATTGACTGAGGAAACATGAGTTACGGTTAAGGTTATTATTAGCTAAATGTATCAGAGAAACACTAGAGAACAAATGTCTATGGAGTTGTACAGCTATAACAAGAGCATGAAACAGGAAAGTTACATGGGCACAAACATATGTCCAGAACTGGAAAATATTAAACCAACTGCAAGATTGATTTGTGCTATGCAGGAGTATGCAATCAGAAGCAGTAGAATCTAAACAACCAGCAAGCACATTGGCAGTGTCTGATGCATGTTTATCAGAATGGATATAGAAAAAGGAGTGAAGAACAATTCTATAGAGAGGTAAAGTACAGAAGTTGATAGAGGAACTCCTACTTCAGTGCAGACTAGTGCAAGTGCTGTGAATTATAAACAGGGACCTAATGTTGGGGTAAATGTTGTATCTGAAAATATTGCAGGTTATTGGGATAAGAAACATAACTACATAAAACAAGAATCACTAGAACTGAGGGCACACAGAGAAGGCCTAGCTGCTGTTCAAGCATTACATGAACTTGTATGGAGACCTGTAAGAAAAAGTGAGTCTGTTTATTTACTGTGAACAATGAGCCAATAATGAGTCTAACAAATGGCAAATCCTTGGCTTGCTTAAGAGAGTACCCAAAGGTCAGTTGGGCATGAACAAATGCAAAGGAAACGCTGAATAAATCAGGATGTCAGAGGAGGTTGGAAGACAAATATACGTGCTTGCAAGGAGTACATTTAAATGTTAACTTAGTTTTCTCTGAGATTGCACATTCTATTTAAAAGAGAGTATGGTTGGTATTAAAATTTTATTTGCTGAACTTAGAAACCCATAGATCTTATTTGATGTTGCTCAGAATATTTGTATTAGACTCTAGATTTCAACATATATCAAGTTCCAAATCTACTCAACAGAATGTCTGCTACTGGACTTGCCAGATTTTTTTTTAAAAAATGAACTAGTACTGACTGAACACTTGCTGAGCAGAAAGATAAGAAAAAGTGTTTTCATTCTATCCCAAAGTGCAGCAGAAAATACTTAGCTAGGAAGGATGAAATAGAAGAGATCAGGATATCCCCATGTAGAAGGAACAGCTCACTCATGCTGTGGCTGCAGTGGTCTGTAGATGCAGTTTGTGCACACGAGGGCATTGTTTGGGTGTACAAGGCTGCAGCTGGCAGGAAGATTGCTCCTTGTTCTTATGTGAGCTCCCATCTCTGGAGCAATTGGCTTTAGGACGAGAGGAACAGCTGCAATTTGCTCCTGTGAAAAGAGGAACGTGAAGGTGCAAGAGAGAGTCAAAGCATCTGAAAATAAATTGGAAATGAAGGATTTTGCTGAGCCACTAACGGACAGGGTTGAAGCTGCAAGCAGACAGACATTGGGATATTTCTCTGCCGGGCAATCCAAACACCTAGAGCTCCTGAAAGCCCCTCTCAATGCATGTAATGTGGGCAAAGTTGTTATTTCTAAACATTACGCAGGAGCATAAGATGCCTCATTATAAAATCTCCTGTTTGAGGGAAAGGGAACCCCGAGAGTGTCACAGTGAGATCTAAGCAGCCAGATGTGATCTGGGCAGCCTCAGCCCAAGGGACAGGGGTTGTCCACAGGCAGCTGCAGCCCAGGGCAGCCACAGAGCCTGGACAGCTGCTTGTGCCTGAAAACCTGTTTCCAGCTGGCAGCTGAACAGATCACTTTTCTGAGAAATGCAAAACACAATACCCCAAAATATTGCTTCTTCAATAAGGCATAACTTTTGCTAGCTTGAAAGGAAGTTTCTCCTGATAATAAAGCAACACTGGAAAATGTACAAACCGCAGTTAAGCTTCACTCTAAATCCTTTGTAATTTTTATTGTTGCTGTTACTATTAGTGCCACAGTACAAATGAATAAGAAGATGTGTTTGTGTCTGTGTGTGTTTTCCTGTATATGTTTATCTATATTAATGCATCTTACGTTTTTTTTATCCCCTCAAAAGCATGCTAATAAAAGTGCAAATACACTCTGAGAAAGAAAATCTCCCCATAGACCCATTTTGCTTTGTTACATAACTTTAACAAGGTCTTTTCCAGAACTCTTAATAACTTTACAAGATCTCCATGGAAGTGTTGCTTGCAGAGGATGCTGAGGGGTTGTTAACTAGGACGTGGATAGGAACTGAGCCGATAACTTTGGGGTTTTACAATTTTCCTTGGCTGTGCAGCAAAAGGCATGTTTCAGCAATTTTTCTTGCCCAGTCTGTCCTACTAGAAAGTTTTGTGTGGTATTTATATTCACAGGTTTGTATGGGCATGGCTTTTTTGTGTGTCTCTGTGGAACAATGGTAGTTCTTGGCCAAAGTTGAGAGGAGCAGTCTCAAGCGGAAGACTGCAGGATCAGTAATCAGGGATTTAAATTAAATGAGAAGAAATATTTTTGGTGTACTTGGTCTACAGCCACAAATGTTATTAAGTACTCTAAAAATGCTCCGCCAAGCAGTCTGATTATTAAGTGTAGATATTTGAGAATGGATATTTAGTAGTATTTGAGATTATGGATCTGACTACTCTGAAAGTGTTCTGCCTCAAGTATTGGATTTATTCATTTTTAATGATTAGTTTTTGGCCTATCTCTCCACAATAACTCCCCGACACACTTAATATCATTTAAAGACACACAGCATAGATCAAATATTAAGGCCCCAAATTATTTTCAAATAGCATCCAGTATTGCAGTCCTATACCTTCAAATTCAGAAATAAGATGCATTCCACAATAAATAATGTTTGTGATTAAATGCTTGAAACTGATGTATGTACTTGAAACAATCTATTCAGCATAAGCAATATTTCTTTAAATGTCACTAGTTCAAGTCATATTTTCGCCTTTAGGTACAGAGAATAGCTTTGAAAACTTTATCATCTCTAAAATTGGACTTTTTAAAAGTAGGTACATATGAAACTGTGAAATACCAATATCAGAAGCTGAGGTGATGGCCAGGCAAACTCTTTAATACTGATATTTGAATTGTCTGTAGACAGAACAGTCTACAGAGCTGAAGAACAAAAATTTACAATGTTTTGCAAAACCTTGCCATGCAAAGCATTTCATGTGGCTTAATGCTGCTGGAAAGAGTTTAAGTGTGTGTTTTTCCTATGAAACACCCCGAACTTTGTTTCCACAGGAGCCTAGAGAAGTCTCAGGTTACCTTTTTTTCTCCTTTGATGCATTTCTTCTCTTGTGATGTTGTTAGCAGATATCTCATCTGCTGATGAGCTTCTTCATGCAGCAAATCTGGCTGAGAACAAGGTGTGAATGTTCTGCTAGGATTGCTCCCTCTGAACTTGCTTTCTGTGAGGCCAGGTGAGCACCAGGGCTAGTGCAACAGGCAGGAGACAAAAACATGTCTGGGTAGGAGGAAGCGTGGTGGACTTGGTCCATGCTTCAGGGGAGCTCCAACAGTTTCAGATTTTCTGCCTCTTATTGCTGTAGCTATGAGCATCAGAGGAGCTTTGTAAGAGAAAGACAAAGAACAACCCTTCCTTAGGAAGGTCTTTCAACTTTAAAATGTGTTACTTCCTTCTCCTTTCTGTTTTAACCCTTTGTTGTGAGCCCAAAGTGGTCTAAATTTGTTGACTTAAGTTTAATGGTTTTGTTTAATGAAATTCTTCCTTTAAAGTGCCTACTTGGGAAGAGTTGGATTGGTTGGGGAAAACAACTAATGTCTGTCTGTGAGGTGTTGGTTGGTTGGTTGGTTGGTTGGTTAGTTGGTTGGCTGGTTGGTTGGTTTTTTTTCTTCTTTTCCACAGATAAGTATGTACTGGGGAAACTGGGAAGATAATTTAGATGAATCTACCAGGTCAAGAAAATGTTAATGCATATACTTTAATTTGTCTCTGTTGTAGAATTTGACCTTTAATCGTATGAAATTGCATCCTTTGGCACAGAACAAGCAAGTACTTAGATATTATCCCAAAGAGAGATTTATTTCCTAATTTGGAATTGATGATTTGCTTTTCAGCCAACAAAGAATTTAGAGAGATGCTTTTTACGATATTTTAATGATAGTCAATATATTTATTTACCCCAGAAGACTATAAATATCAAAAAGCATGGAAAATAAAATTCCAGAGAGAAATAGTAAGATATGTTAGAATTATGTGAAAGTTACATATGGGCTGAGAGCCTTTCCATGTTGCATTTCATCCAACACAAATTAAAATGAATAAGAAATGCAGTACCTCTGGAGCTTAGTTTTTGTGAAGTAAATGCCAACAGCTTCTTAACTGAAGTGGCACAGCCTTAATGTAACCGTGGGGTTACTGAATATGCCACTAATGTGGTAGAGGTCTGGTACATCTTTAAACAAGGCAGGAAAAAGAAAGCCTCTCATTTTTCTCTGTTCTAATTATCTTCGTTCCAGTGGATTAGAAAATGGAAAATGTAGAAGTCAAGCTGAAGATGGTTCAGAGCTCAATCGCCTGCCAAGTTAAGTCTGACAAATGGCAAGTGTGTGTAATTAATAGTGTCATCTTCCCCTAGACCAAAGGATGACTGTGGTAACTATAGATTATAATTGTCACTGTTGTCACATAAAATGTGCTATTATTAAGTTCAGGCTGAATTTTATTGCTGAGAATGCTCATAAATTGAATGGTCAGTCATTTAAATTGCCAAGTAGAGAGCTCTGCGGTTTGCTCTAAAGCTACTTTTTAAGTCAATGTATCTGACTTTAGACCCCTGGAAACTAGCTACATTCCTTAAAGAGATGTTAGATAGGTTGTTACCTGTAAGAGAGGGTGCTCTGACAGATGCACTGCATTTCGTTCATGTTTTAATCATCCCTACACTCTAATTTGTAATTTTTTTGTTGAAAGGCAAGTACAGCATATGCTATGTTGGCAACTTAAAAATTAGGACTTATTATCTTGTTAGCGCAGCAGAGAGAATGAGTGATGATAGGCTTGAAATATGGATGAATAAAATGTAGTTGTTTAAGATGGAAAGATGAAAGGGGATGAAAAGAAAGCGATGCATTCAAAGAGAGAATCTTGAGATCAAGGAGTTTCCCAGCAGGAGCTGAAATCTTTCATTCTAGGGGTAAATTGCGGGTCAGCAGTGATTTCCAGTTTTTTCCTCCTGATGACTGGATAAATCAAAATTTTCAGGCAGGCTGACTCAGAACTGTTGTGAAAATAACACCCAACTTAAATACGAGGGCTTGATGAAGTGAACTGGACTGGGGATAGGAAGGGAACTGCAGCATTCATCAAGTTCTGTTTCTTGCTATTAGGAACAAGTATTTTATATAATATCTTTAATAAACTGATTGGCTGTATCTTAAAATTAGTTTAGGTATTTGTCCACACTGTATAATTATTGCTTCAAAGTACGACTGTACTAATGGTCAGAAAACACCTCTTTCCTGGTCATTTTTTCCTGTTCTATCCTTGTCTTTTTTCTTTCAGATATGTCTTTTGCCCTCCTAGTATTACCTCAGAAAGTCAATTTATAAGGCGTGATTATATTTTCACCCAGCTAAAGAGGACAAAAATTTTGTTTAATGTGCATATTTGATCTTCTTGGTCTCTTTCCTGCTGCAATGTGCTGTCAGCTGGCTGGCATAAGCCAGCTCTGAACTGGGAGCCATACAACCACTTTATAACAGTACTGTGTTCAAACTGCTAAGTTCTGCAACATTTTCTCTCAATCAGGTTTTCTTTTGGATTTTTGTGGAGTTTTCCTCTCTGAGGTTGCCTTTTTTGTTTGTTTATTTGTTTTGTTTGTTTGCTTTGGTTTTTGTTTGCTTTTGCTTTTGTTTTTGTTTTTACTTTGCATTACAAATATTTGTTAAATTGTATACTCTTAACTTACATACTAAGCCTTTGTTTTTACATCGTAGGTGCATAGTGCTGGGGAAGATAAGCTGGCCACATGGGTTATCAAGTAAATTTTCCTGTTACTACAGGCAATATATAGTAGAAACAGCATTCGAGGTATGCAGAGCATCCACTCCAACCTCCACCATTCATATAACCACATATACTCAGTAACTTTTTCATATGATAGTAAAAGACCAAAGGCTAAAACCATATTAAGCCCCTGGAAGAAAACAGATGAAAACAGCTATGTCACTTTTATTGATGTGTCCTTGCAATGGTAAGAAATTAAGTAGATTTTTTTCCCCAGATGATCACAAAACATAAAACAGGAACTATATTGCAGAAAAAATACAAAGTAAGCACTTGAGTAGCAAGAGGACAATTTTTTAATTATTGACAGAAGAGATGTTTCTTGAGTCTGTGTAAAATACATTGAGTGCCTGTGAGTGAAAGAACAGCTGCATTGAAAGTTTGGAAACATCCTCTAACTGCTGAAAATTTGTTAATAGCTTCTTTGGTTTGGGTGTTAGTAAAAGTATTTGCTAGCCCAAGTGCAGCAGTGTAAATTTTGGCTGGGTATCAAATGAACATTGCAGTCAAAGTGCCTGGGTAACAGGGAAAAAATGTTATTTTTTGGCTTTGCTGATATTTTGCCTTCTTTCAGTCAGAAGCAGGCTCTCAAATCAAATGACAATAGCACAATGGTATTTTAACAAGGTTGCTGACTGTTATTAGCTTGCATGTCAGCCATATCTGTGCAAGGGGATTATTCCTCCTCTGGCCAGCGTATGCTCTTGTGCACTCTGCTTAGTCAAAGTGCAGTGACAGTATAATGCTTTTGAGAATATATCAGGGTGAGAAGAGAGAGTAAAAATATTAAATTGATTCCCTAGGGCTTCCTTCTTTTCAGAGAAACCCTTCCATATGTTAGTGGGGCTTTTGTTTTAGGGTTTCTTTTCCCCCTAAGCAAATTCCTTGTCTGGGACAAAGGTAAGGAAAACAGTGAAAAATCAGCTTCTTCAACACATTACTTGTAGTTATTAAACAAAAAGTTGTTGCAATAAGACCTGATTAATAGGACTTAATGGAGTACAGCACAAGGATTCAACTAAGAACTACATGATGGAGTAAGGTCATAGGAACATTCCTGACTGCAGTATTTAAAGGGCTATTTCAACATAAACTGATATGGGTCATAAAGCTTCTCGTGATTCTAGCCAAATCCAATGCTCTAAACTTATGTAAATAACCAAACCCTGAAACCTCTTTAATGCCTCCACCAGTGTGGCAAGAGGTATTCTCAGACTTCCACAAAAAGTATTATTTGAGTAAAACAATGTTTTGCAGTCAGTTCCCACAGCTTCCTTGTGGCAAGCAGAGCTCCAGGGGAAATGACTAAAAGTTCATTGGCACAAATGGAGTTACATCTGCTGGCATTAGGGCTCAATTTGTCACTCTTGTTTTTAATCTCGGGAAGCATGCAAGAACTAAATGGTGCTAATCTTTCATATGACAGGAAGAGGATGATCAGAATATATTCAGTTCCAGTACCCTGGCCAAGTCAGAGCTCAGCCCTGGCTTCTGAAATGATCTTGAGCAAGGTTTTGAATATCAGCATGTCATTTCACATTTTCCTGTGCATTCTTAGCCCATACTTCATTTTCTAGGCCATGTCTTGGCATGATACCTATCCAGTTGTGGTGAAAAAATGAACTCATTTTCAGAAGAGGAAAAATAGCCGTTATGATTTCAGCCTATTTTCAAGGAAATCTGTGTAGTTCCAACTAGGTCTGTAGTATAAGAGTACCAACAAAAAAAGGACCAGAAAGGTGCTGCCATCACCATCAAAAAGATGTCTTTACCTTGCTGCTTCCATTCCCTATGTCAGCATGTGGCTGGTGGTGCATGCTATGAGGCTGTCACACTCGTGTTGCTGCAGGGCTGTGAGAAGGCTGCTCCTGAGCCAGGTCACGAGGGAATGCACAGGAGCTGGAGATACTTTAGGACTTCCACATATTGTAAAGCTTCTCAGTGAAGGGGATGTTTCCCTGGGGGATGGGTTTGATCTTGGGAGAGCTGTGCCACAGGGCTGTCTGGCAGTGGCTGTGCAGTCAGCACACAGAACCAAATGCAGCGTAGTGTCACAGCTGCTGTGGGGAGTAGAATGGGCTCCTTGTGTGGCCTGTGAGCACTGCTCACTGTCAGACCAGGCTGACATTGACTCATGCTGCTTAATCCTACTTAATCCTTGTTGATATTTCTAGCTTCATTTCCTAAAACTGGAAAAAAAAATACTCTAAATACAGTATATGCACTAGACATATCTCTATCTTTCTCTCTCAATGTATATATCTCTATATATCTCAACATATCACATACATGCACGCTCTCACACTATATTTGGGCCGTATTCTATTGATAGAATTCTGAAGTGCTGTTATTAACAAACTAGCTGGTGCCACTGTGACCTATTGCTTTCCTGTCTCTCTGAACAGTTTGCTCTTATCCTGCCCGAGCACCATGATCAATCCCAGATCACTGCTGTACAGCAGGTTTGCCTGCTGCTGGACACTGTTTTAGTCCTGCCCAAATATCGAGGCCCCTAATGCCCTTTTCAAGAGCCATCCATTACTGATACTACTAAAAACATATGGTGGATAGTAACACCAGTTTGACTTTGTGCTGTAGTTACCTTCCACCTCTGCTGTTGCCATAACTAATACTTCTCCCTGTTAACAATGTTAATTGAGCTGACTTCGTTTGCTATTTTGGGAGGTTAATTCTGTTTCCTTGGCTTCTGAGGATTGCTGTTGGATTTTTGTTTAGAAAGAGATCTGTTTAGGAGTTTGGAGACTTCTCAGTGACTGCATGTCTAAAGGCCTGAAGGGTAGGGGCTGATATGTTTTGAAAAGCCTGGGTGTTCTGCCATCATCTCTACATGCACGAACTGGCACAGCAGTTGTTAGTGCAGAGAGAGATCCTGGATGGGAGGAAATTAAGATGTGGAGAGAAACAGGATCACTGCATTCCATCCTTTGAAGTGGGAAGGTGGGAGGGGTAAGGCTGTTACCTGTGGATAATGAATAGACTGTATCCAGATAAATGTATTCTGGTTCATTTTGCAGAAATGGCAGAAGGATGCTATGTATCTATTTAAGGGTTGAATGGTATTTATTGAGTACATTCATCCAAGCTGTACAGAAATGTTTCAAAAATCGTATTGTGTTACTCCCTGAATAAAATAAATGAGTATGGGGCATGAGTTATGCTGCGCTGTGAAACTAAGGTATAGATAAATAGAAAACAGCTGAGAAATATCTTTAGGGAATTCCCTTGAAAATCTTTCTTCATCACTTGATGATTGAATATCATGCATACTCCCGTATTTAGGTAAATGGAGATGGTGGACTGAGCAATGATTTGCTCTCCATTTTTAAAAAAAATAATATTAAGTACTCTATGTTTTGAGACTATTAGGTATAACTGATCTTCTGCTTCCTGGATGAGTGAACTAACAACTAGGATTCTCTCTATTGCTTATGAAAAGCATGGTAATTATTCTGTGTCAGATGAAACACCATCCAGAGAAAGGATTGTGGGCACCTCACTACAGAATGAAAACACACATTTGGGTGATAAGGGAATTTTTTCCCCTTCGCTAAAGGAGAGATTTGAACCCAGATCATCACTAGTTAGGGAAATAACCAGCAAAAAAAGACCTTTGTCACGAATGGCAGATTAAAATCAGTCTTTGTATAAAATGAAGAAATTTCCTTAATGTTCTCTTTTAACCTTTTTTTCAAAATATGAGGGAAGACAGAAAACAATATCAAGAGATTAATTCAATTCATCCTTCTCTTTAGTAGTACCCCAGTTTTGTTTTATGTGCCTTTACTTGTGTATTGTTCCAGTGCTAATCTGCTTTCCCCAGGACATCCTGCACAGAAATGTAAACCATTTCAATCTTTTGGCAAGTCCTGACACGAGCTTCCCATGAAGAAACTGTTGTGCCCCAGAGGAGACAGAGAGGCCAGGAACACTTTCTGGAAGCATGTAAAAAGGGGAAGCTGGAAGGGCCAAAATCTTGCAGCTGAGCCGGCAACACTGCTGCAGCTCCGCTCATCGTGGAGAGAGATTCCAACTGTAGAGCTTAATTGTTTTGTTTTCCTGGGTTTGTCATGCCAGTTGTCAGAATAATTTCTTTGTGCATGGCTGAATTGGACATATGTACACAGTGCCAGCTTAGTCTTCTGATATCCTGAGGGGGCCTTTCCTACTGGAAGTTGTTTTCCATTGAACACAGGGCGGCTGGAAGATTGGTCCTTATTTGTCCATATGGTAGCTGTTGTTCTGTTCCAGTGCGAAAGTCTGATGAGGATATTAGACACAGTTGCTCTATGCATGCTTGAAAGTATTTCATTCCCTGTGGTTTTTCTATCACTGACTGTTGGGGTGTTATATTCATTGAGGATAATGAATTCTGGTAGAAGAAAATGCTTTAAATACATAAAGCAGACTGTATGCTGCTCACATGTATCAAGGTCTGGATGGCACTTCAGACCCTTGCTTGGTATGTTGTTCCTTTATTTAAATGCGACTGGAATTTTGGGGTTCTGAATCACCAGTCATGAAATGCAAAAATGTCTTTATGTTTGTTCGAGAAAAACTCGGCCTCAGGATACAAAAGTTGTTTGGGGATCATTTTTGTTTTGTTTTGTTTTTCCTTCTGTTTGGAATCCTTATGCAATACTATTTTTGTGAAGGATTACATTTTTTTTTCCCTTCCAGAGCCTGTCTTAAATGAACCGGCAAGAGATTTACATTTATCTGCATGACTGTAGAATACTGGAGTTTAAACAACGAAGGAAAAATTGTCACAGATTTATTTAAGAGCAGTGAAGTGTTGCTGCCTTAATATACCCTGTCAGCAGATTTTAAAAGGAGAAGGATAGAGAGCTACGTGATCACTGGGTTGTTTGTCTAAACTGGAGACTTTCAGCATGAGGGAAATGGTTTAGGATTTTATACTGGAAAGCCAACTGATGCTGCTTCAATAAAAGAAGGGCAAATGGAAATTATGGATGTGAAACACAAATTTTTGAGAGACTCTATTTCTTTTTTGCCAAGTCCAGATTTCTTTTCAATTCTTAAACAGTTGACTATTTTTTGAGCCTTCTGAATCCCACTCAATTCCCATGAGTCAATAAGTCATTTTCTCTGTATCACATCCTACTACATGCTTTGTTTCTTCTTTTTTCTGTGCTTTGTCTCTATTTTTTCATGGCTTCACTTCTTTGCTATATTCTCATTATGGTTGTTCTTTCTGCCTTTTTGCATGAAGTTTGTTTTTTAAATCAGTTTGTTTGATTCCCACAGTGGGCCAGATACTAGGTGCCTCTTGAAAGTAATTCCTGTTCTCTGTTATTTTAGCCAGATGCTAAAGTTCCAATTGGTGGAAAACATTTTGTTCACTGTATGAGACAAAGAAGCTATAGGGTTTTGGATATGTGTGAGTATGTAATTTGAAGCCATTTCCTATGCTTTTTTTGGGGAGGTTCAATTAAGGAAGCACAAACAATCAGAATTTTGACATCTCATAATTTTGCTTTATTTTACAGTCATTGCAACCTTAATGTTTCCTTAAATTGGAGTTTTTTTTTTTGTGAGGATGTTGTAATCTTACATGCAATGCATACAGGCAGAAAATATGCAGTGTATAATTATCAGGAAAGAAACTCAGGCGTCCAATATTCAGGTTCTTTAAAGAGAAAAAAGGTTTGCAAAGAAAAACAAGATCATGTAAAGATTTAATACATCTCAAAGCTAACACAATTTGGTTTGATACATGACCCTTTTATTTTGCTGCCTTAAAATGTCTCCCTCCTGCCAAAACTATTTGTTACCTTCTTCCTTGGGGAAATATGCAAAGACATGCAGTTATGCTCAGGCCCTGCACTGGAAGGTTTTTATTTCAATCCTATCAGCCTCTATTCTCGCCAATCATTTTTCTTTTGTTCTCAGTATCCATTCTTTCCAGTAATTCACTTGAACTACAATATCTGAGAAAGACTGAGCACCACTGTAATTTAAAGGAAAAGATCTTTTCAGGCTGATTTTGTTTCAAGCGGCTTTTCATGAGAGAGATTGGTTTGCAGCCTCCAGGCAATTAAATACTCTGACTGAAGATTTTTTATCACCAATTATTCCATACAGAAACTACTTTTATTTTTTGGAAAAAGACATCAAAAACTAATGACGAACATTGAGTATAGCTTCTTGGTGAGTGACAATATAAAACCCAGCTAGGTAAGCACACAGCATTTGCTGCAGCTGTGATGAGAAGGTGGCAGGCTGTAATGGGAGCTGCAGAAATCTGGGGTGAAATACTCACTGGATGGAAATCCTCAAAGTCAGTGCCATTAGCTTTAGCAGGGACAAGATTTCTGCCCACACAAAGATTCACCTGACCGTGTGGACATAGCACACTCTTTGTTACGGCTGGAGTGGAGGAACCACCATGTGTACAGACTTGACAAAAGATTGGCAGTAGGGACTGGAAAGGAATTTTTGCTAGATAAGCAACCTCTACTGCAGCAGGTCCAAACTTCAATTGCAATGAATTTTCTATCAGCCTTTTCAAGCTTTGTCATTTTGGAAAATCACATGAATGTCTCAGTGGAAGAGGATTAGAAAAGATGAAAGTGATGGGTTTTGTGTTCATGATTAAGTTTAAACTAGTCTTCATGAAATTTTCTAGTGCAAAAGCAATCTGCATTTTTCCTGTGTCTGCTCTTCTCTACCTAAAGATGGAATACTAATTTCCAACAGGAAATTTCTCTTCTCTACCTCCTTAATATCATCTCATTATTGTATATTGCTCTAATATATGCCTACCATGAAATCAAGAGTGATCTGATTTCATATCAGTTTTGTAGATTAGGGTTTGGCAGATACAGATGAAATCTGATGACCTTGTAAGTGGATACTGCACAAGATCGTATGCTACAGATCTCAGAGGGCAGAGGCAGGGAATTTTTTGGCCAATGGATTATGGGTAGACTCAACATTATGTTTATTAGGCCAGATATTAAACTATAATCAACATTTTTTATGGGATTTATAAGATCTCATTCCGGACTGGAATGAGAATGATTTGCAGTTGTCACCACAATGAGTGTGCCCTTGTGATGAGTGCTTTCAGCGCTAGATGGGAGCAAGAAAGAGTAATGATCCTGAATGTTATTTTAATGTCAAAAGCTTGTTAAAGAGTAATGGTTACACTGTGAGAGGGAAAAGAGTCCAAAATCTTCTCTGAGGAAAGGGTGGGAGCAATAGCTCCTTGATTCCCTTTCTTTCTAAGTCTATCCCATTCATTCCTCTAAGGAGGAGAATGAGGGAAGATTTCTTCAGAAATCTTGACCCCCTTGGAAGACAGACATAGAAAATCTTGAAGGTTACAGGAGACCTTTGAATTCTTTCCTACCTAACTCCTCAAGATTTCTGAAACAGGATGGTTGCACTGTTTCTCACTTTGCCTGTCATTCAAATTAGCACAGAGGTTCTGTGAAACAGCAGCTGTGGCCCTGCCATGTATGACTAAGGGCTAGGGCACAAGGAAGAGCGAAGTAGGCAGGCAGCAAACTCTCTGTACCATTTTCCCAGCTGGGCATCTCCCCTCAGACTCAGATTGACTCAAATTGCAGACAAGACCACCGAGCGGTGCCGATCCTCTCTGCATGGGCAGAGCCACAGCGTGCTCTAGGATGGGTTTCCTGGAGAGGGAACAGGTCAGCTGAGGCTGGAGAGAAGCCTGGATATGAACCATCATGTTCACCATGCAGCTGAGGGGCAATGGAGGCTCTGACATCTCTGCAGAATGTTTTGCAACCCCCAGGCAAGAAGTAATGTATGCATGGAATGCCCAAAGAATGCTAATTTGTCTCTGCCTGACTGCAATTTGGCTAACTGTAGAAAGCTAATCTAGGTAGAACTAGATGAAAATTTTTCAATGGAAAAAGTTTTTATCTGAAAGAGCAGTTTCTTTGAAATATGGAGATTTTTCATTTTAACAATTCTTAGTGAAAAAGCCTTCAAGTGTTTTGTTTGGATAATCTTTAAATCTCTTTTATATTTCTCTTTTTAGCCATAAATCTAGGAATACATATATATCACTTTAGGATGTTCTGACAGTTATGAAAGAAAATACTCTGATTCTTTTTTGAAATGATTCTTTGAGGGGACAGAAGAAATTTGCATCTCCCACAAATATCTAAATTTAAACTTCTGCGTTCAGATCTGGGACAAAAACAAATACTGAAATGTCAGAATTTTATACATGATAGGAATTCTTTTTTTTCCCCCAGTACATTCTGCTTAGATTACACTGCACAGCATGTGCCTTCCCTCCCTAGTCTGCTTTTGTGTTCAAAAAATCAATTTGAACAGTCTGAACAGAGATCTGCTGCTGGCCCCAGCCTAAGGGGTTTAGAGAACCCATCACTCAGCCCACAGGGCTTGAGTTACAAACTGATACCTGAGTTCAGCAACAGGAGAGAGCTGGAAAATCAGAGCAGCAAAAGAGAAAATAAAAAGACATTGATTTCTCCCTCTTTAATTTTTTAAGTCTTTTTAATTTCGTAACTGACTTTCCTTAATTTCCTTTTATGCTTGTAAAACAAGACAGATGAAATCCCACCCTCTCCCAACAGCTGCTGATTGACAACATTGCGACTCATCTTTTTCTACATGTTGCAAAACCCCTCAGCTGCGTTGACCAAAAGAGGGAGGTCTTATGCT
Organism: Origma solitaria; assembly: GCA_013397895.1. Classification (NCBI taxonomy): domain Eukaryota; kingdom Metazoa; phylum Chordata; class Aves; order Passeriformes; family Acanthizidae; genus Origma; species Origma solitaria. The sequence goes on from VZRL01000790.1 coordinate 863,243, forward strand.
TGATCTTAAAGAGCGCTTAAAGAAAGGTTTGTGCTGCTGGAACTTCAGTCAGCTCCCAAATTAGGGTGATTTTGGGACTCCTGTGCTTGCAAAACAACCCTCCCTGTAAATATTTATGGAGCTTTAAGGCTTGCATTGCACTTCAGATAAATATTCTTGGTTATGCCAGGTCTCTTAAACCTTTGAATTTTTAACTGTAATTTTGCTGTCTCATTGTTCACGAGGTAAGACGAGAATCAAACACTAAGGAGAAGGTCATTTAGTATTTTGTCGCTCTTTGGGATCCTGAAACAAGAAATGTTTTTCTACCTCTCACTCGATGTCTATCCTTCCTTGTAGAGTATGGGAAAATTACCCCTTGTGAGCAGGATTTGGACTCCACCAACACTTCAGCACTGAACTGGGAAGGAAGTTTCCCTGAAGAGGAAGTATTAGCTATAGTTGGGCTTGGAACTGGCTGTCCATATTTGTGTGAAACTTGACCAAATGCTGGCAAGAAGTTTACCCTAATGTTTTCTGTCTTAACAGGTGTCATCTCTTGAACTTACCTTTAAAATTTGGCTTTTTGGATCTGGCTTTTTTTCTGTCATCTAAAGAGAAATCAAGTCTCAGTATGTGGCTAAAAGTGACTGCAGGCTAATTACAGCTCACTAATTCATGTGAACACAACTAATGTGCACATGGAAAGAAGAGGGGTTAATTTTAGCCAGTGATATATATGTGTTGATTTTCAGAGATTAGAGCTGGAAAGGCTGGGATTCGTTATTTCGAGCAGTAACTATTCTTTTGTTAGTAACACCAGTCCCAAGTTCAGTGAGAAAATAGCTTTCTAACATTAACAAAGAGAGATTGCTTTCCTGGACAGCTGAACCTGCCTTCAGTTCCTGTGTGGTTTTGTTTGGTTGTTGTGTTTTTTTTGTTTTTTTAAAAAAATATTTTTTAAAAATTTCTTTTTTTAAAATCTTATTTATTTTTTTAAAAAAAATTAGTTTTTAATTTTGGGGTGTTGTTTTTATCATGATGTACCAGTCAGTCCTGAAAACCATACTTACCTAAACAAACTAAAAGGAAGAAAGGGCAAATGAGCTAAAGAAATCACTTTTGCCTTCTTCCCCAGCCTTGTAAATGAGCCAGACTACCAACTTTGCCTCCAGAGGGTTTCTGCAGCTCAACTGGTTCTTTCTGTCTCTGCACACCTTTTACCAGCTTGTTCTCATCATTTGCTTGCTTGAAGCAGAACCTAAAATTGCTTTGAAGACATTTCTCTCAAGGATGGATCTTGAGCTCTCTGATGCTGAGCAGCAGATTGCTGTTTGTTCTCAGTACATTGGGCTGTAAATTCACTGAGAGTGACGCAGAAAATGTGTTCTTGTACATGCGCTCCCGGAGTGTCTGAGCGAGGTGCTGTGTATTCCCCACTGTCAGCATGTTGTCAATAACTTCTGGGAAAGCAGTACAAAAATAATCAAACATACATAGTGAGGCAGAGGAGGGAATGATACAGTTTCTGCACCTGTGAGTTAAAAATGCTCAAAAGTAATTGCTTGAAGTGATTAGGAAATGCAGAGAATCTCACAGTGACTGAGACTTTTTTTTCTTTCTCTTCCCCACTGCTCCCTGCCTTCCTCATAAACCCAGGGTTCATGGCTTTGATTAGTATGGCATTGTGCCTATCCACAGCAGAAAACTGTTGCTAGCCCAAAAAAATTGCCTGCTGCATGGTTGAGCTTAATGTGCAATAAACTCAGCAGTGCAGATGCAAATTTAGGATTCCTGAAAACTGAAATTTAGCTGGAGAACTGTTTGATGGGAGTATCTTTGTAGACACAGCCAGAACATCTCTCTTGATCTTACCTGACTTTAAAGATAACACACAGTAGAGAGATCCAGCTGCTTTCAACAGCCTTTTGCATTGTAGAAAATGAGGAAGTGAAAATAAAAGCAAACTCTCCTTAGGAACTGGCTTTATTTCACAGCTTTCACAGCATTTAAAATAAGATAGTAATAATATAACTAGCTGATGAGACAACCACTTTCTCTTTCTTAATTTTAACTACCTAAATAGCTGACTCTTCCCAATGTGAATTGCTGTGTTACAAAACTGGAACAGCATTCTAAGCTTTCTCCATCATTACACAACAGAAAAATGAAATACCCCAGGCTGAGAGAATCTGAGGGAGAACGGCTGCACAAAAAATACCAACTCTAGCAAAGGGAAGGGAGAAAAGGGCTGGGAGGGAAATGCTCGTCAGCCACTCTAGATGGGTTTGTAAAGATTTATTGGGCTCAGAGCAATCTGTAGCCTAGTAAATTGGTGTTTGAAGGTGTCACAAACAATAATGTACTACATCTTGCACTACAATGTACAGGTGTCCAAAAGCTATTACAGTCCAGCCACTGCACAAAAATGGTATGAAAGGGATAGTATGGCCTGTGATTGGTACCAGAAAACTTTTCTTTATTTTTCTGTCTTTTTGGTAGAACCGTGTAAGAGGTCCCCACTCTGATGAAATGCTACCAAGAGACAAAATTAAATCTTTTGCACCCAGATTTGGTGATTGATCTTGTCAGTAATAACTCTGAGGGAAAGTAACTGTATATTGAAAGTATGTCCTGAAACTTTTGATAGTTATGTCACAGGCTTCTGCATCAGATGGATGATACTGTAAAATTTTGTGTTGCTCTATGGTATTACAAACTTTTAGCTCTTTAAAGAATATAAATGTTCTCTCTCTATCCTAGTTTTGCCAAAACTAGCTTGTTCTTTCTCAAATCTTTGTCAGAGCTTCCTTTCCTGCTTCATTCTGGCTACTATTACAGTACAACACTGCTGTGGGCTGAATAAATTGGCCTTCTAAGGCTGCTTTAATGAAATGTTTATTTTATTCTGATTGAATATTATGGCACCTGTTAGTATGCTCTCATTTGGACAGTTCGTGTAATGATAGCCAGTGACACAATCATGGTAAATTGTACATGCTTCCTAAAGTGGATCACTTTCTTACAGTAATTTTGCATTTGGCCTGAGGTGAAACTTCAAAACATAGAAATAGTTACATGTAAATCTGTTTAGTCCCTAAGGAGGGAACCTACAATTAGGGATGAGCAAATATGTTTCCGAAGTTCAAAAAGGGTGTAAATCTGTCTTCTGTGTGTGTATATACATCTCTGTGCACATACTATATATATAGTTGACAGTATGAAATATTTGCAACCAAACCTCTTTGGTTCTCTCTTCCTTTGCTAATATGTCTAGTCAGGTTTTCATTTTTAGTCAAAAACACTTCTCCCTGTTGGACAAAGGATTATTTATGACATTAAATCATTTAGGTTCATAGTGGTTACAGTAATATGTGAGAACAGAGAAGGTAGCAAAAAGTGTCAGAAGTTCTTCATCTTCTCTGTGCAGAAGGGAAATTGCTTAAGGATTTAACAACAGTTAAACTTGAATATTTCAAAGCAGCTAAAAGGCCCATGGCACTCATTCCAGCAAAATCTTGTTGCACGTTTTCTCCTTAAGAAGCCCCCATACACTGATTCTTAAGATTTTACACGGGCAAACAGATAAACAACATTTACAAAACTAGTGTGAGCTTGCTTCTGTGGTCCAGAGAATATTTGCTGATCTGAGAATTGAAAGAAATATCTGTCTTCGGAGATTAGCAGCTGCAGATTTATATGACGAAAATTTAGGAACAGATTAGCTACCTTACAGTGGTCACAACATAATGACTACATCCTAGCCAAGTTAGGACAAAAAAAAAATAGTGAAGATTTTGTCCTTTACCACAGTACAAAGTGACAGCATTCCTGCAGAGTTGGAAAGCTCATCCATGAAAGCATATAGATGAGGAGATCAGGAGTTGGATCCCTTGCACAACAGCACAAAAGCCTTTATTTACTGCTAGTTTGGACAAGAACGACATCATCTGCCAAAAGTGATAGAGAATAATTTAATGCTGAAAGGACAAGTCTCACTTGATCCTTACCCTGATGTTTTTTGCAACATTTTCAAGAACTGACCATATCAGTCGGTTATTTTTTCCATCTCCCAAAAGACTAAAGAGGTCTTAATGCATTTTGTGCCTGGTTTTCTCTGAAGTTAATTTCTAACACAAAAAATACCTGGTAATTATCAAAAGAGACTAGTAGATGGCAATAGAGCTAAAGGTCTTGATTGAGTGGGCCGTTGATCTTGAGACTTAAGGTTTGTCCAAGGCTTTTAAATGTCATCTCTAAAAGGATAAATTTCTCTCCTATTGGATTCACATATGCTATGAAAAAAAGAAGAGCTGATACTTTTGCATTTATTGCTCAAATGATAGCACTTGTTACTTGTCAAAAGAACGTTTTCTACCTCTCCTGCTCCCTCTCCCCCTTGAACCAATCTGTTCTACTATCCCATTTGTCTCTTTGGGAATATTTTCATCTACCACATCTTGTCTAGGTTACACCAAAGCTAGCGTTGCACAGACATACACCAGCACAGTGTTTGTTAAAAGCTATGTTCTAGTGGGATCTTCTCATGAAATAGCAGCTGCATGGGCAATAAAATACCGTTGCTGTCTGGGTCTCAGTTAGAGTATGGCTACACATATTGCTAGAGTATTGACGAGTGTCTTATCAATGTCAATTCTGCAACAGGAGCCACGTGGAAGGGTCAGATTCTGCACCCACGTTATTTTAAATACAAAATTGGTTTTGTGACAGTAGGACTGGTGTGGGGAGAATCTTCAGGACTGTCTGATATCCCCACCTAAAGACCTCCTGCAAAGATCCTTTGTGGTGAAGGGGATGATGAGCTGGGTCTGTGACACTGTCTCAGAGCAGCCCATTGTCTCGAGCCAATCGAGAGTTTTGTCTGTGCAGGGACATGAGGAGGAGTTCCAGGGCAGCAGGAGTTTGGTGAATTTAGTGCACTGAGTGTGCACAGGGGCAGTCCTGGTTTTCAGCTGTATCACAACTATAACTATAATTCTAACGTGAGTTCTGTGCTTCTACATCACTTGTAACGTCAGGTTCCATTGCTGCTGCCACATTAAGGGTCTTTGTGTGTCTTTCCTTTGATTAATTTTGCTCAGACTCTGACACAGCCTATGCCAATGGTTGGCACAGATGACTTGCTTGACGTTTTCAGAGTGATTTACCATTTGCTCTATGAAACAGAAGAGAACTTGGGATTTGCTTTGGCAAGTGACATCAGCCTTTCAGTTAATCTTTTAGAAATAATGTTTTCAGTGATTTTTAAATTAATGGTTTGCAATTCCATCACAATTTTGAGAAGGGGGAATGAAAGTTCCATTTTTAATGGTTACAAATTATGTCGATCTCCATGTTGCAGACAGAAGTAGTGAAAGTGATCCTCAGCTTGCCAGGGTGGTCAACAAGTTCATGAATCAGAGTCTTAACCCTAGGAAATAATTAAATATCTTCAGAATTAGAAAAAGAATATTTGTAGCCTTCATTTTATGAAGAAAGAATTTCATCTGACTTGTAAGTAATCTATAACGTTTGTGCTTTAATACTCTGTGGTAGCTAATGCACACACTTGTTTCAGAAACAGATCTAGGAAGAAGACCATAAACATCCTGTGGCTGCCCGATGTTTAGAGAAAGCACCATCAAATTGCTCTTAGCGTTGGCTACCATTTCAAACATTGGCACGCACAGCTGCCCTCCAAAGAGCTGGTTCTCCAAGGCTCCAATGATGCACAGAGCAGGCCAGACTGTGGCAGGAGGATGAAAGCAGAGCTTATCTAAATTATGCTTCAACAGAAGGAAGTGTTCTTTTGGATACTTTTAAAGACAGCAGTCACACAAAGCCTAAATGTCCTCTCTTCCTCAGCCAGACCCATCCGCTGATCATTATTTCAGACCAATTCGCCCTGGAAATTCTCCTGCTCATCCTCTGGTGTTCTCTGGTTGCTTCTGTATCAGTCTACTTTGTTATGCCAGACTGATACAAAGCAGAGCTGGCAGGGCAAAGGCTCTGCTTATTCTGCATGTGTATTTGTGCATGTGTGCACACACACGTGTGCATTACTGGAAATAAAATAGTTTATTTCCCTGCCACTGACATTAATATAATCTATCCTCATGCGTTGAATTTATTGTTTCCTAAGCTTTCTGGAAAGAAAAAAAATGTTTACATCTGATAATACGAAGCAGCATTTACATAAGTCTCAAATTTGGACAAAAATCTCCTATTGTTCCTATACTACTTGTGCCAAATTTTGTAATAATTCCTTTAATGGGATTTGTCTTTCAAGTAGGAACTGAGGAGAAAGCTTAGGATTTTGGTTAGAAAACATCTTAAATATTTTCAAACTGGGAGTCAGTGTATGATATCCGTGGCCACCTGCTCAGTATTTATAGCAATTAGAAATTTTACCATACTTAGGACTTATTATTACTTATGTCCAAATCATCAGACAGAGCAATCTCTAGGTCTGAGAATTTTAAGTGCGTTGGAAAAATCTAAAACTATTTAATAAATAAGAACTCTCTGAAGAATGTTCAGTTTATGTGTTGTGGGATTGCATAGCTTTAACTTACACTGGCTTTGCTTCTTGTCTGGAAGAAAGAGGCCTTCAAAGAGAGCATAAACGATCATGTGACAAATAGTGAAATATCTTGTTCTCATACCTCTCCTCATTTCCCCAGATCCTTCTCAAGGACCTCATGCCCCCTTTCTCATTTATCACTACAGATTTTATGTGAAAAGTGTATCTAAGAGATGAGAGTGAGAGTTTATAGGCATTGATGGAAACTCAGGAATGTCAGGGGGTCAAAAACAGTAAACTTCAATAGGCATTTGGAGTCTGAGTGAATGTTTCTCCTGCAAAATTTATCCAGTTTTGATATGGCTGTCTTACAGATTATAAAAGCCCCAAAACGACAAACCAAACCAGCCTCCCCCCCAGAATTAGATTACATTAAGCTCTGGTATAGGTTCAGTAATGCTGGCTTGGCAGTGCCTTTCTGTTTTCCCAGAGGAAGCTTTGTGTTAAATAATCAGCTTGTTAAAAGAATGCCATTTCCACTCTTATTAGCTCTAGTTCCCTATTGTATACTTTAAAAAGCAGCAGGGTCATTTTCTGTATGCAAACTTCAGTCATTCTAATTTTAATGGTATTCAGAAAGTGCTTCTGACAGTGGTTTTGAACCCATACTAACTTGTGGAACCAACCTTGGAGTTGTTTCCTTTTGCTTTCAAGGGAATTATTGTTCTAACCATAGGAGTTAATGCAAAACATTGTGGGAAGACTCTTAACTCATAGTCTGATTTTCCTGTTGATTTCTCTGATATACTTATTGAAGTCCTATGTGAGAATACGAGTATGAAGAGAATTTAATAAACTTCAAATTTAAAAAAGGTCTCAAAAAAAGAAAAATTTTTAAAAGACAGAATATCACCGGTGCTAGAGAATGGTTCTTGTTTACAGAAACATGGGAAGTCATAGAATCGTAGAATGACTTGGGCTGGAAGGGACCTTAGAGATTACCTTGTTTGAACCCCTTCTATCTATATAGAGACTTGGCTTAAAAAATCCAATATAGAGAAGCGCTGTGAACCTTCACTAAACCTGGGTAGTGCGAAGAACCCAATATGATGGTAGTACGGGGAAAGTCTCTTACCTTATACCTAATTATGAATTTAGGAGCACAGACTTAGACATCTAAATCTGTAGATCTCACCCTATTTGTACTGCTTCAAACACTGTCGTAATGACTGAGTTTGCATTATGAAGTTCTAGGAATACAGAGAAGAAAACCCTGCCCTATAAATAACCGATTTGGCTTACAAGTTGAAATAACTTTTTCTTGAAAAAAATAAAATAAAATTGCAGTCTATGGACAGGTGGTAACTATTGCAACAAAAATCTTCAATCCCCATGTGTGGCATAATCATCCTTGCTGCTACAGCAGTGGTTGCAACAGATTGGTAAAACACCATAGTATAACCTAGCAAGGGTCACTTGTGGGTACTGGTTTACTTATGGATCTAAAATACTGTAAGAAACAAAACCAAAAAATTTAAAGCAATCTTTATATTTGATAATAACATTTCCAAAGGAAAGAATTTTAAATATTACCTAGGACTTTGGTGATACCTGTAAAATAACATCAACAAAATTAGAGTAGTTCTTGGAGAACAGTTCATGGAAAAGTTCCCCAGAAGTAGTTAGGAATCTATTTAAAATTTGAAGTCAGAATTATTTTTAAGAGACTTATTTTCTTTGTGTTTCTAGTGTACCATATATGCAACTGGTACATCTGAGAGTGTAAAGGTTTGCTTTATTGACATCCCGTGAACAATGTATGGTACACTTCTGCATGCTCTAATTCCTTTAATGTACTCTACCATTTATGTCCAATAGATTAATGAAACAAGCTCTTACCATTTAACAAAATGTAGTTTAGTGAGATTTAGTGTCCTGCTGAAGACGTTTTGCTGAGAAGTGAATGTGCTGTCGAGAGTACAAGTCATAGTGACCCATTTTAATAACTTCTTCTGCCAGTCAGAGCACCAGAGCACCTCTGATAAAAGAGAGGGGAAAGATTCATACAAGCAACAAACCATGCAAGCAACTCGAACCTGCATTCCTGTGTACATTAGTACTTCTCCCAGGGTTAAACAAAAGTGCAGAAAGCTACATGCTAGTTTTCCTCACAGTTATGGGTCAAGTAGAGTTTGAACAGTCCAGGAACTTGATGTGTAAGATTTACTGTGGACTTCTCTCATGTGAAGGCTGCAATTCCTCTGTGATTATCATATTTTCTATTTCATGCCTTCCTAGTTATGTTTGGATTCATTAAACATGAAGCCTACACAGCTAAGCCTGAAATGACTGTGCTGGAAGTGATGTTGCTAATTGCTATTACTGTTGCTAATGGCTAAAGAAAAACTGGTAGACTCACAGGAGGAAAAAAGGAAATTGGATATTTTAAGCAGACTAATGCAGATTAAAACACAGTTAATAAGCCTCATGTGAAAAGCTTATATTTAAATTACAAATGTCATTTTCTTGTGGAAATTAGCATTCCATTTAAAGGCCTGTTTGCTTGTGACTTTCAATAACTAAAGGTGGACTATATTTAGGGTATTTATGGTAAGAGCAGAAGAGAGAAAAAATGTCATGAAAGGTTTTCTCTTGGCAAAGAACCTTCACCTTTATGTCTATTAGATCAATAGAACTTATATAATTAATGTGTTTCTACAAAATGAAAAATAAAAAATTTTGCTTGTTTTTTGTGATTGTATCTATCTCTGTATGCTGTAGGGGACTTTGCAGACTTGTTTTCCCTATGCATGTGGAAATATGAATATTAATTTGATTTATGATCTTACACATTTTTAGGTATTTATTTATTTATTATTTTATTAGTCTCCCACAGAATTCTGGAAAACAGCAGAATCCCATTTAAGATTTTCTGCTTATGTAGAATCATGGAAATTACTTGTAAATCTGATACTGTTTACAGGATTTCAGAAGCAAATCCACAGGGAAACAAAACCCATGATGAAGAGGGGGCACTATAGACCAGTGAGAGAGCAACTATTTAGAAAAGATTTCTGAGAACAAGCTTCATACTGTCAAACAAGATGTTTCATACAATAGCAAACACAAGTGCTCAGAACAACTAGAGAGAGAACTTGTGGAAGAAATAGAGAGGAGTAGTCCCTGAGGACTGACTCCTTGGGAACTGGAGACTCTCACAGAGAAATACCTCATGGAAAAGAACTTTTATGACAGTGTTTTTTCTTTTCAAAATGCATTTTCAAAATGCATTTTTCAAGAGTTTCTCTTAACACACTGTTGGTGGCTTAAGATCTCTCAAAACAGTGTAGCAGATGGGAAAGGACAGCAGAGAAGAGGATAAGAGAGTAGAGAAAAGGAGAGGAGAGAAAGAGAAGAGAATAATTTAGAGGGCAGCATTGCTGATTTGCAGCTAGTCTTAATTAGTCTCTTTTTCTCTGCCTTACTTTCTGAGTATGTGCTAACATCTCAACACATTTTTATTTTCTGACATGCCTGCATGTGCAAAATGAATATACACCTTAAGATAGTTTTCTGTATTTGCACAATTTGCATCAGTCAATTGAAAATGAGAGGTGCATTCTCTGTTCTGTTCTTGTATGGTGTTCTGTACAACCATTTCTGTACTGTATGCACCCTTCTCCACTGCAGGGCACAAGAAGTTGACAGACTCGCCTTACATTTTAAAAATGCTCTTTCTACTCTCTATTCTCCATTCTCTGTCTGTTCTCTGCTGGCAGATGGCCAATTGGCCAGAGAGGAGCTTCAGAGCTGAAGACCTCAGAGTCTGCAGAGCTGCAGCAAGTCCCTTTGCCATATTCCTCCCCTGCAGATGAGGTGAATCAGGTTCAGAAGTTCCACAGAGCATTTAACACTGCTAATGTTGATGCAAGAAACTGAAAGAGCACAGAGAATTCAAAAACATTCTGTTTATCCAGTTACTGGTTGCAGCAGATTGTAAATGCACATAAATCAATGAAAAGAAATGAAAAATATTTTCCCCTCTGTAAATACAAGCTATTTAGAGAATCCTGAGAGAAATTCCTGAAAAAAATCAGTACAGTTGTATGTTTTACAGAAAATTAAAACCAGCCTGAAGTAGTATCACAATACCAGTAGATTAGATGATGGTAGAAGGCATCTCTCTGATACTGAGTGCAGAGGCTAACATCACAGCAGAATGGTTTGAGAAGTCTGAAGAGCCTTATGTGAAAAACTGAGGAATCTTTCCTGGGTTTAGAGGAAAAAGGTTCCAAGATTGCCCACAGGATTACCTCAGAAGGCAGGGAAACTCATCCTTCTGCTATGTTGAATGTGTGATATAATTTTAAATACTAGGGAAAAACTTGAACAAAAAGTAGAGGGCAATCCGTTGAAGCAAAAATGAAGTGTCTGTGACAGTTTTCCTTTCTGAAAAAGATGAAAGATATAATCAAATGACAAGTTTGATTATATACACTTATATACAAGTTTGATTGTATACACTGCAATAGTGAAATTAGAATAAACCAAAGGATGCAACGTCTAGAACAGAGAAAAAGGAATTGTAAGCTTTTAGCAAACATACCTTTGTGGCCAGAGGTACTCTGTCCTTAGATGACCAGTGTGAAATGCAGCTTTCTTTTACATATCTGTATGTGGCCAGAGACACAAACACAAGCTTGCCCTGCTGCACTCCTGGGAAAGCAAAATTTGCAGAACTCTGTGTTCAAGCTGAGATAATAAATTCTGCTGAGAGACAAAATGTATGAGTTCTGTCCTGATGACCTGATAACATGGTCCTGTGGTTTTCAGACAGACATAGGGTCATGAGACTGAGTGAGAGCATAGCTGGAGATCTAGTGTTGGCTGCACATGCACTTGTCTGTCTGCTCAGGGGAGGGTTAATGGGGTGCAGGGGGACAGAACAGACTCCAGGCTTGACAGTTCTTCCTTTAAGATCCAGGGGAGTTGCTTGTAAAGCTGGGCTGATCTCCCTGAACTTACTACATAACTGTAAGTGAACATCACAGTATCCTATTGAGAAGGCTATCATTGTAGAAAATATCTTTATTTTGAAAGCATGATAATGAAGGGTATCTCACAATTTTTCAGGCTCGTGAGATGGATATGTATGTCTCTTCTGTGATTTATACCAGTACATTCAGGATTAGTTTTACTCTTGTAATGAGGGCTGCTCCAGGCAATCCACATTTTTAAGCAATGATAACTTGCCATGCACAACACACACCAGGTAATAAGACACGATTACCATAATTCTGCATTAAAAAAAAATAAAAATCCTTCTATTCTCAGTGAATACATCCTGAACCCTAATATGTCTTCCAGAAGTAATTATTCTGTTTTCTTGTGGCTTTTTTACACATTTTTGTTGTTAAGATAAATCATGAGTTTACTGTCATTAGAAATCAAAATAAATAAAGCTACATAACTCCTACTTGAATCTTCAAGAGTAACTCAAAAAAACTCAGTAAAAACATCATTCTGTCCTTCAAATTGCTGTCATGATACACACCTGATATCAAATGAAGTTAGATTTGTTAGTGGCATTCCTGCAACAGTGTCTTATATGAAGAGAATTCCCTCTTACATTTATATATTAACTCAGATTATTTGCCCTGTGAAGTCTTCTTTGGGGAGTTCATCCTCTGTGCTATCAGATAACCATAGAAAAATGAAATGAACTGGATTAGTTCTCTTAGCTAAATGTTGTTGCTGAGAACATCAGGACTTTCTAAATCTTTTATCATTGCTATGGTTCAGGAAAAGTAAGTTTTTTTTGCTCTCATCCAACAACACATTCCTCATTCTTGAGGAACTGTTCTTTTCTAGAGAACACACAATGTGATGAAAGTGTGAGTGCTCAGCAAGTGAGCTTAAAATTCTGACATAGTTTGTTCCTATATGGAAAGCAAGACAAAGTCTGGTTATTGTTTTAGCCACAGGTCTGAATCAGAATTGTGGCAGGGTGAAGTAAAGTAGATTTAAAGTCAACTGTGATTTTTCATAATCTTGAATCTACCTACCTCATTTTGACTGAAATTGAATTGCTGCAGATGTAATTTTTTAGAGCTAAATTAATAAAAGTTGTAGTAGAATATCTACAGGACTCATCAGACTTTCAGGGATTCATGTCTCACCTCCATGTAGGGAGAATCTGTTCTAAAGTTAACCTTTTCTTGGAAGATCCCATGCCATTAGAAAATTTTTAATTCTAATATGGGTTGATCTTATGTGATGGATGATATCAAAGATGTTAAAGAATCTAACATTGAAATCCATGTAGTCTGTTTTGGCTTGTATGAATTATGTGGCATGACCACAATTCCTCTCTTTTCTGCTGAGGAACCGTGCCAGTATTCTCTGCATACTCTGTTGACCCTAGTAGATGTTTCGGTTTTGCAGAAAGTACAAAGGAATGTAAAACAAGCCCCAGATAAGCAGCATTGTTGATATGTTGCTTCAAAGAAGCTGGCCTATTATTCAGAATAGGAACAATGACCTAGTTTGTTATTTAGAAAAGAAAATAGAGACTTGATGTTTTCTTATGGATAGGTTGTTACTGAGGATTGCTTTGGTTAGTGAGGAAATGCAAGATGAATCTGCAATAGCAATTGCATTATAAGTGCCAGCGTGAGCTCCTCAAGAGAGATTCATGAAGCTGATAAGAATCTGTCACATTGTTTAATATGTTAAGTTCTAGGAAATGAAGTTGAGACACAATTTTTACTGAGTTCTCTATTTGATTTCCATTTTTAAATTGTTTCCATTTATAATCAGGTCTATCTCTATCTTTCCCTTATCCTTCACTTAGGCACAAACCAATCTCTTCCCATGCTATCCCCATCCAACAGCTCTCAGGACTGACTCTATTGAGCTTCTGTCTGTTCCTCAGCCCTACCTAATCTTCCCTAGGAGGCGTTGCTTGCCTGAAATCTGTTTCTCCTTCTTTGCAACGAAGAGACAAAATAAGTGGACAGCACAGGTACTTTCAATGGTAAAATCTGATTCTTAAGGAACTTCATTTCCAAGTTGCCAGGAGTGTATTCCCCCAAGACTAAGGCTCCTGTGATGGCTGATGAGGCAAAATTGAAAGTCTGGATAAAAAGGAAACTGCACCACGGGTTGTTCATGCATTAGATGCCTCAGTTATCAGTGGCAGCTATGCAACATATCTCTGAGAACGTCACTGAGGCAGCACAGGGGTCTCAGATGCTTGAAAGTGTCTCAGCTAAGTGTTGATAAAATCGGCAGACATGAATCAGTGCAGGCAGACGAAGGTGCGCTGGCTGAGGAGCTGGAGAAGGAGCTGTGTGCTCACCTGTCTGTGTCTCTGATTCTGTAAAGAGGCCTGCAGGAAAAGGGTCCTGTGTGTGCTTAGCTGTTCCCAAGTTCCTGGACACAAACAGCAGTCAAGAATATCTTCTTTCTTGCAAGAGAATACTTTGCCCTTTTCCTACTGCAGAATTGTCTAGGGGATTTTGTTTAAAATTAGAGTGGTTTATGATGAAATATTGATCTGTTTTGTTATTATGAAAAAATAAAAACATTTTGTCTAAAAGACAGCAGCATTTCAGTGATTTTAAAGTGAAATTAGATAGTTATCTTATTTTCAAAATGAAATAGAGAAAAATTTAACATTTTATTGGTTTGACTTGGCATAATTATATTTTCACTGATTTTAGACAAAATGCCATCAAATCTATGGAGATTTGGTCAAATTTTCTGCTCTGATTTTTCCTTAGAAGCAGAGAATACAATTGTGTCATTGCAAGACAGAAAGGGTAAGTGGTGTAAGTCCAACTTACTTTCAGAGTTTATTGATGCATATCATGGTGTCAAATGTTAAACTGTTTTTCTGGAATGTCAATTGTTGAATTGCATTTGGATTTGTGTTGGAATGTAAAACACTCTTCCCGCAAACTCTGACATGCAGGTACCAAGAGAATAAAGCTAGGAAGATTTGGCCTATTATGAAATGATGCTCAGTACTGAGGAATGAAAATACTCATCTCCAAAAGAACTTGATGATGGAATCTTGTAGCACTGTGCAGGGATGCTTCAATCTGTAAGCTAGTATTGTCCTGGGACACCAGAACACCAGAAATTAAAATATTCTAATGTACATTGCTTAAATTTAACAAATGTATGCAAGTGAGTAATAATTAATCCTAACTCAGCAGCTATTAAAGGGGATTTGTTGAAATGCACTATAAAATAAATAGCAGTGCCTGGGCTATCTAAATCATAATTCTGAGAGTACTGCCATAAGTTGGAACTTTTCTGTAGGAGTCAGGTTCCTTGGTGGGAAGTGAGGAAAATGCTGTGATAAAGAAAAAAGAGAAAGCAACAGCTGATGAAAAGATTTGTTGAAGAATCAGGGAAAACATTGGAGTGGAGAGGAAGAAGGCCAGAACATTTATGGTAATAAATAAATAAATAAATCCCCCACCAAAGAGAAACCCAAGCCCAAAACACAAGAAAGAGCAGAGAGAGGAGCCTGAGGGAAAATGAGGCCAGTGTGCAGAAGGGTGTGTGAAATGATGGGAACAGAAGGGAAAAAGATCTGCAGACAGAAGGCAGAGCAGAAGGGAAAGGAGTGAAGATACACACCACTGTCAGAAAGAGGAAGATCTGTGTGTGTGGAAACTCTTTGCTAAGAAAAACTGACAAACCTGTGATTAGACCAGCCCCAGAAAATGGAGTGGTGTGCTGTCTGTCAGTCACAACCACAGAAGTTGAGTTGGGGGTTGATATGATCTGGCAAGATGGATCCACGTGGTGCATCGCCACATTATTGGCTGCGACGAGTCCAGGATAATATGGTAGAGTGGGAAAGACAAAAGACTTCTTTTTATAAAAAAAAGAAAAAAAGAGAAAAAAAAGAAAGAATATGTGATCCTTAGAACAGCTGCAGTTTCTAGGTAAGATTTGACATGATGGAGGAATGATGAAAGATTGGTGTCATAAAGAAGATCTGCAGATGCTCAGTCACTAGGACTCACTGAAAACTTCTCAAAGTGACTATTCTGGAAAATTGGGTTCCTAAAATAAGACTGCTGATAAAAAAGCCATTTAATCATGACTCTGGATCTGCAAAAGTTGTTTTAGGTAGAAGATCATTAAATCACCAGGTTTAAGGTGAAAGAACACATTTGAGCTTTGGATTTTTTTTTTTCAAATGAGAGTGATAATTTGAGGCTTCTGTTTCTTCTACAGTATTTAAACAGGACAGAGTGGTATCTCCAGTAGTGCCTGGTGACTTCCTGAACTGGGAAACCCTGGCTCAACAAGGAAACACAGCAGGGATCCTGACCATGACACTGGGCTTGGTAGAGCCCTAGGAGTTCAGAGGTATTGAAAATGTGTCCTCTCCACTCCTGAAAAATAAACTTACCTCTCCCTGTGAGTTATAAGCCTGAAGTGCAGGTGCCACAATTCAGATGTGCCAGGTGCCTGTTGTGAGATGCCCCATTTCTTTCTCAGGAAGTAGTTCCACTTAAACGTAATGAAAATCATCATACTTTTTGAAACAAAAAACATTGGCAGCCACTTTGAGTCCAAATGGTTTAGATGACATTTTCTTTCCTGGATAAAAGATGAAGGTGATGGAAGCTGAAAGATGCTGCATGCAGGAAATGCTAAGACAACAACACAAAACAAATTTCAAAGAAATTTGCAAGGGCGTTTGGTGAATTTGAGTACAGAGTTATTTTTTCTGGAGCTCATGAAAGCGGTGCTCTCTCCATGTGTGCTTTTGGGTAAATATCTCATGGCAGAAGGGCTGCTTTCAGCCAACATTTTCTGACTGTCTCAAAAAGCAAATACAACATCCAGTGTCATCTTCCCTATCGCTCAGAGGCTTCCCGGGCGGTAAGTCTGGCTCATACAATGTTTATCTGCTGGTCACTTAATTGAGCAACAATCTGAACCACCTTTGATGACTCCTGAATCACAGTTTATAAAAATCACAGTTTATAAAAAAATGGTGCTTTTTTCCCCCCATCACTATTTTGTTTGTGCCAGGCTTGTTTTGACTTTAACCTCATTTATGCCAATGTGAGAGTAGCAGCTTTGGACACCTCATGTGCAAACCTCCTGACAGGCAACGTGTCAGGAACCACAGGAAGCATAAATCTAATGGAAACAGCACTGAGTGAATCTACATAGGTGTTTTGTTTCATATCTCCTCTTGTTTCTTGGCTTGTTTACAGAGAGGTTTTGTTGTGCATAAACTAGAATCCTGTTTGAGCAAAACTAAACTAGGTCACTTCAATGCCATGTTGTTCTTATTTGAAGTTTTCAACACAAATTTCTCCTTGACCTTCAATAAATCTGCATCTGCGAACAGTGATGTATAAGGCTGTCCAGGATGGGGTGGGTTTATCCATCAAAGTCTCTAATGTTCTTTTTATCCTGTCCCAGGACTGTTCCTGCTTTATAATCTACAGCATTTGCCCTGGATGTGGATGACCTGAATACTAAGCATGTGGAGGATCAGGTCTAGCTGTTGTTGCGCCTAGTTGAGGGATTTGGAGTTCAGTCTGTCTCAGTTACATGTGCAAACCAGTAGGTTAATCTGGCATGTTTCATTCTTCCTCTCATCTACCACAAAAATAATCTTAAGCCTGAGCAGTGTTTTTGCTTTCCCATGCATATTTAGACTCTGACAGGCTAAGTATTTCCCAAGAAGCAGATCCCACACACATCTGCTCAGGTGTGTGGGACTCAAATACCACTCATCTACAGTGTCGTCAGTGCAGAACTAAACCCTGCTAGACCAGCATTTGCCAGCTGCAGTAAAGTATCCTTAAAAATCATATTATATCCTTTATCCAGTGTTTTATGTCTTCTTCTGTGGCTATTAAATGTACATTTGTAACTTTGTTTTTTGCTTCCTATTTAGTACAATGTCATCAACAGTATAGTCCTTCCCTGGATTTTGTGCCTGCACTCTTAATAAAAAGAACAATAGAGGTAAGTAGGTTCTTCTGTTTTCCTGTATTTTCTATATTATCCAAACTGGAACACTTTCAGCAGGTTTGGTGGTGGGTTTTTTTTGTTTGGTTGGGGTTTTTTTGGTTGGTTGGCTGGATTTTTGGTTGTTTGTTTGTTTGATTTTTTGTTTCCTTTGGTTTTGTTTCCTTTTTCCCCCCCCGTCTTATAATTGTGACTAAATCTTTGTCTTATGACCAATACACAGGACCATGATGAATTATTTCTGCTGAAAGGGAAACTGCTGATCTGAGGCAGGTTATTCTCTGCCACAATTTGTTCCTGTTTAAAAGACTATGCATGGATTTCTGAATGCAATAGAAGCTGTTTAGCCTTTAACAGGCTGTCTTTTGTATGCTTTGCTTCTACTCCTTGCAGGCTTGCAGCGATCAGGGAGATAAGCATTTTCCAGACTGCTGTATAGTGGTGGTGTTCCCATCCTGTGTTGCTGTACTGATTGCCCTGCTCCCATATGCCCCAGTATGGCTGTGTGTTCCAGCTAGAGGCAAGAGAGATGCAACCATTTGTGTGTGGGGGACATTAGAAGTCAGTTTTTGCTGCATAAGCCTGCAGGTTTCCACAGGAGTTGTGTGAATGCAACACCAGGTTCTGATCCCTTAAACTTTTTCTGAGATGCATGCCAGCCTATAAAATATAGGTTAAAGTTGAAAACAAAGTTTTAATTAACAGCTGTCATTTCTAAGACTGCTGCTGACAGCTCTTGACTTGTTAAAATGGGCCATTGTTTGTGAAACTAAAGTCATTCTGTGTCAGAAAGATTGGAAGTGGCCTTTCTTGCCCGTTTCTCAACACAGTCCTCTGCTGTCTTCCCAATCCACGCTGTTTTTGCACACCCACACATGGTCATCGCTGCTTTTTGTTATGTTCTACGTGACAGCTACATGCTCATGTCACCTCATTCCCAACCTTTTCACTAGAATAAGTTTGATTGTTGTTTGTATTTTTTTTTATTTTTTATTTTTTATTTTAGGGATGGGGGGGATAGACAGGTGTGTCTCACCTTACAGAGGCAGGAGAGTGTGCTGCCCGAATGTCAAATAGGTTGCACAAACTGAGGACAGGAAAATACTGTGCCTCTGCTGCTGAATCAGAGGGCTTGGGAGTGGAGTCACAGCGTGTGGGTTCCAGTAATCTCCAAATTAAAGTGTCATGCTGTTGGGGAGGATGAAATAGGAAAGCCTTATAGATACTATTACCTGGAAAAAGATGCTGAGAATATAGAAACCATAAGCGAGATTGAAATGAAGACAAGTTCTGAGATACCAAACCTCAGTTATTAAATAACAGGACAAACAATGGCATGGCCACTGAAGGCTCACCACCCTCTCTGATTGAACAATACCCTTCCTTGGTTAGACAATACCTCCTGCTTGCACCAGGACCAAGGGTCAGAGCAGACCCAAACAACTTAAGCAGAGAGTACAAAAAGCAATTTTTAGGGTTTAAAATATAACGATGTATGGTAATACAATGATGCTCATAGGCTGTATGTAAATGCTATAGAATTTGTATCTTGTTCTAGATTGGTTAGTGAAAATTAGAATATTCAGCACAGAACATGATTTGTTGTATTGTAAGTAAGTGAGAACCATGGTATTCTGTATTCTTTATTCTCTATTCCGTATTCCGTATCCTGTATCCTGTACCTCTCTCTCTCTTACCTCTCTGACCTGCCTCGGGCTGCGTCTTGCAGCTCCTGGCAGGTCCCCTACCCCCACTCTCTATTACAATAAACCTCATGCTCTAAGACCAAACTCTAGAAGTCTCTCGTCTCCGTCCTGGCCGTCTGAAGCAAACCACGCCACAGACGGCAACCCAGGAGAACCTGATCCTACATCATGCTAAAGACTGGATTGTTCTATGCTACACTGCTACAGACCTGTACCGTCCACAAATGAATAGAGATGGCATTTATCTCAGCAGGGAAAAGGGTTTGGTCAATTTAAGCAGTTACCCAACTGAACTCATTTTGAGCACCCTCAGGGAACGGAATAAGAACGTTCTGATGAACATTTTGGTGTCAGGAACTGGCTACTGTGAGCAGCGTCTCTTGTGGTCCATTAGTCTCTATCACCTTGCCAAACACCAACTGGACTGATGCTGAGTGGCATCACTCAGATGAGCTGGGCTGGGAGATGAGCACCAGCACCTTCTAAAACTGTACAGTCTGGCTCATTTTGCATATGCAGGGTCCTCACTGGCCATTTCTGTGTCTTACCAAAGGGTCGTCCTTAAAAAAGGCCTTTCTTCAGCAGTTGATAGCACTTCAGTATCTTGCATTAATTGTGAGCGTCTCTAAGTTGGACACAACTAACCAACCTTCCTCTCATTTTCTTAATGTAAACTACCTTATATATGAAAAATTACTTGTCCCTGACTATAAAACTGCACAGGGTCAATGCCCCATGAAAGGAATAGAAGTATTCTGGCCCCAATGGGTCTCCAATCAGTCTCATTTAGCAGGCAGCCAAATGGTAAAAATAGCTTGGTGATTCCTCACGATTTACTCTTCTGTAATAAATGAATATTACTTTATTTTGGGGAAAACATAAGGCAAGAAAGGGAAGAGGCAGAGTATAATCTGATTTTACTTCAGGAGAAAGAAAAGTGAGGAAGAAGATTATAAAAAAATGTGCTGGCAAAAATAAAATTTCTCCTTACACAAATCACATTGTTTGAACAGCTACCATACATTCCAGTGAATGAAGCTACTTTAATTAATTACAGAATACTTATACAGTGTTCTGCTGATCAGTAATAAAGATTGCTTAAAAAAATTCCTAAGTTGTTATATTATATCCTGACACTTGTGTGCTGCTTTAAAAAATCATGCTGTCACAGAAGGATGCTAATGACTTAACAACCTAAAGCTTGCCAGTTCCTGAAACCTTGACGTTTAATCTAGATAAATGTGCTTGTTTATATAGCTGTGTAATCAATGTGTGTACTAGAATTATGGTGCTACGCAACCATTAACTCTATTTACATAAATATTATGTTTTATCAATAGACAAATACATCAATTTATGCTAGAATGTATCACAGAAAGAAATTCAGAATTTTAATGAGAACTTTCTGCTGTATTTTTATGGTATATTGGATGTTTATAACATACAGTATAATTTTTCATAAAGCTTCAGGAGTCATCGTAGCAAGTTGTTGATTTCATACAATTCAAAAATCACCTGTCTTGGGAAATTTGAACTTTCTCAGTTATTACTGTTTTGTGTACTTTGAGGAAAACTGTTTCTGACTGTATATTTCTCAAAACAGTACAACTCCTGTTCTATATTTGTCACTTGTTCACACATGCAATAAACACTTTTAGGAGAGATGTTGATATGGATGTTGGAAGTTTATGTTTCTATGAACTAGACCATAGGAATAGAAAATCATAATCAAGAACTAAGATGAAAGCTATGACAGGGGAGCAATTGTGACTTAAAACACAAAATGTTAGTTGCCAGTGAGATCTGCATCATAGTGTTTTCAGTTTTAATTTAGAATATACAAAAATGGATCAACTACTGCATAACATACCTAGACATATTTGTATGCCTGAAGACATAGAAGACAATATTTTTATTTGTGATGCAATAGTTTAAGAAAAGAGAAAAATTGATAGCAGTGGATGAATTGTTT
The DNA here is from genome assembly GCA_013397895.1 of Origma solitaria. Taxonomy (NCBI): domain Eukaryota; kingdom Metazoa; phylum Chordata; class Aves; order Passeriformes; family Acanthizidae; genus Origma; species Origma solitaria. Next base: position 884,442 of record VZRL01000790.1, read on the forward strand.
TTGCAGGTAGTAAACATTAGTAATAAAGCTTAGTGAAGGAACACATGCATTAGAGAAAAGTTGGTAAATAGATAAAATTAATGAAGTAGAAAATATTTTAAAAAGTGAAAAATATTTTCCATGTATGTTTTCTAAATTTAAAAAATTAGCTTTTCATTTTGAAACAGTTTCAAATTGAGAATGCCTTTATCTACTATAAAATTGGTTTTTTCTATGAAATGAAACAAAACGTAAGTTCTTTGAGGATGATGCAAAGTAGAAACTTCTTTTATTTGTGAAGGAGAAGAGATTGGGAAGATTGATAGGGTGAAGATAAGACAAATTCATGACTCTCACAACTTTACTTGTTTGATATTCTATGTTATGTATGCGGCTTTAGTAAAATATCCTGTTGTTTCGTTACATCTGTGGGAGCTTTGTTGTGAATTTGAAAGGATCTGTGATTTCACTCTCAATCTTTATGACTTCAAGAAGGATTTCTGCATTTATTTAATGCAGAAAGAAAAACAGAGTTAGGAAGGCAGAGATGTTAGAGACTTTTCAAAATGGACGGATTAGGAGGAGATGGATAGATTAGGAGGATGTTCTTCCAAAACATTTAGACCTGGATATAAACACTTTCCATTTCTCTTGTGTCCCTCGCAAGTACTGGTCCATCTTGATTCCTTCCTTAGTATTTCCCTGGAAGTGAGAACATTCAGTCAGTGCTGTAGTGCAAAGTGCCACAATTACTCATGAAGTCCTGTATTTATTCTGTTGCACCAAACAAAGCATGAGGAAGATACCCACAAAGTGTTCCCTCATTTTAATTACTCCATGCACTCCAACATCAACAGGTATTGAAAAGTAGTAATGTCCAATGGACTAGCCAAATTTTTCTAACATGTTTTAGAAATAGGATGTTACTTGAACAACATAAATTAAACTGCAGTTTTAGGCATCTCTTCAATCTCTACTTGAGTTTAATTAATTATTTTATTCTCAGAGAAATGCAGGTATTGAGTGAGTCTGAAATAAACATTCAGTGATGAAGCCAGCAAAACATCTGAGAACTTCTGTATCTGGTAGGTATTAATATAAATACTGTAAAAGTTAAGCTTCAAATGTTCGCTAGCTTTGTGCCATTTAATTTATACTTCTTCATGGGAGGATATTTGCACACTTATGACTTGGCACTGTATGTGAAAATGGGACACCAGGCCATCTGCACAGATTTCACACAGAAATCCCTGTTTGTTCATGTACACATGATTAGCCAAAAATTCAACAATAGATTTGAAATCCTTTAAAAAGGCTTTGCATTTAGTATCAAACTTACGTTATGTCTTTCTTCTATAAATGGGTTTTTTTAAACTTCATCCACTGTGAGTAGAATGCAGATTCAGCACTGATGGTTTCTAAGTGGTTTAAAATATTTTAACATAAATTATTTGCATTCAAAACCTTGATCTTTGTTTTCAAGACCTTAAAATTGTCAGGAAAATCAGAACTTCTTGTCATTTGTTTTCACCCACATGCATTAGTAAAATTTTAACTCCAGACTCTAATTCTGATTCAATGTCTTTTAATTGAAGACACAGGCAGTTTCTTCTGTAATTTTCATCACTTACTATTTATGAATTAGGAGACCTGACAACCCACTGTAATGGTTGGACAATTCTTGACATTTTAAAAAATGACCCGTCCTTGAAATGCCTTGGTTTTGAATTTTTATAGTTTTCAAGGGGTGATGATGAAGGTGGTAGAAAGAGGGTTAATAATATGCCGTACATATCAAGCAGCTCTAAAGTGAACCATACCATGACTTATTCCCTGAAATCTAGGTAGGCTGACACTTTTCAGTTCTCAAAGGCTTGGACCAGAAAAGAATATCTAGCTAAAAGATACAAACAAAGCCCCCACAAAAAACACCCCACCAGCAAAAAACCCAAACCCACCAAACTCTTTCCCCACCCCACACAACCCCCCAAAACAACATAAAAATCCAAACCAAAACAAAACCCAAAAAA
>VZRL01000790.1:886497-963682 GCA_013397895.1 Origma solitaria
AAACCCACAAAACCCCCCCCAAAAACCCAAACAAAACAAATAAATTCCCAAACCAAGCCAACAAACAAAAAACCCCAATAAACAAACAAGCAAACAAACAAACAATCAAAAAGAAAACCCCACAAAAAACCAAACCTTGGGAAAATATCTATTTGTTCATTCGGTCCACTGAGATGCAACCAGCTTCCTCAGGATATTTTTAAAGGGACTGTAGCCCATGGAGGACCGGCAATGGAGATAAACTGCTACAGCCTGACCACAGTGCCCTGCACCCCTTGTTGCCTCGCTGAGGTGACTGAGTGTTACTTGCGATGATAATAAGTGGAAGGAGTCTTAAATTAAGTTGAGCCTGGGAAAGGAGGAGGTCTGTGTTTTTGCCAAGCATTTTAATGTTTTTTATATTTTATTTATGCTTCCCCCCTCCCTAATATCTGAATAAATACTTCAACATTTAGGTAACTCAGCAATAAACTAAGCTAAATTGCCAAACTGAATAGCTTTCACCCATGACAGTAATTGGTAAGTGATCTTCTTGTTTTTATTTCATCCCACACATGAGCATGGCCACTTGCTTATGAATAATTAAGGGATCTCTCACACTGTCAGACCAACATCCTTGGGACAAACTGAACTGTAGGTCCTTCAATGGTCACACTTCTGCAGAGTCTGCTTGCTTGCCTCAGTACACTTGCTAACCCCCTCTGAAAACTGGCCTAAAGCAAATCAACCTGTCAGTCTCCTGCTGCTCTTGCTCTTGGCACATGCTCTCTGCTTCTCAGAATGCCTAATTTGGTTTCTCTTGTAGTAGTGATCAATGGCGGTCAGCTGTTTTTCTTTTCTCTTGAAACTGTTCCTAAATTAGCCTGTCATGTCTTCCTTGAAGGGCACATGTAACGATTATCCTTCTTTCTTCCACCATCAATGAGAAGTCATGACTTGCTGCAAAAAACTCTTATCAGAGCCGACCCCAGCAAAACCATTCTGGTTAAGATTTCTCCTTGTCTTAGCATCCGTAGGCATGAAAACCCAATTCTTATTTTCAGGTAATCTATTTTATTTGAGATTTGTATGGCATTTACTGTCACATTTTGGATTCCTTTAACAGATAAAGCAGTAGAAGAAGAAAAACACCATGTTCAATTTTTTCCTGCAAATAGTGGTATGTCAATTATTGCATTATGTGCCTTTGTTTTCATGTCTGTGTGAGAGCCCACAGAATGTGTTTTATGATTCCCAGTGTCTCCTACTGGAGTGTGTTTACTCTTTAATATTTTTTCAAAAGCCTGTCATTAAAAATCATTAGTTGCTAACAAAGTCATGTCAAAACACAAGTGTAATGGTTCAGCCCAGGAAGGGCTAATTTTTCATTCTCTCATTTCTTATGATCTCATTTTCCCAGTTCTCTAGCCTTTAAAATTCCAGATTTTAATTTCTAAAGTAAAACAAGGAGAAATTACTTCAGAAATTCATACTAACTTTATAAATAAGTAAAAAACGTAGAGGCTGAATGAAGTTTTATAAAGCTTATTTATTTTTCTTTAGTCATTCATTCTTTACACCTGCTTTTGTGATTGACACTTGCAAAAGGAATGAGAAAGAAACCAAATTATTTCCACTCCCTCATAGACTTTCAGGAGAACTTTCATCCCAGCATAGAGCACACTGCAACAAACCAGAGTTCTGGTTAGGTCTGGTTTAGGTGACAAGCCAACTCTGAAGTATACACCTTATCTGGTTTCCTTTTGGATGTCATGGGAGAACATTATCTTAACAGTGTAAAACAAGATCTAATTGCAGTTATGCACAGGTGTCTGTCCAGTAATGGAGGAAACAGAAAGGGAGTGAAGTCTGATTTTGTGCAATGCACAGGAATCAGGTATTTTGCAATGATTATTCAAGGGCTATCATGGTCTTTCTTCACTGCTATGATGGATAGCCTTTCTCTGCTTCCCTTTATAGTGTTCACAGGGATGTTGCAGTTCCAACTAATAAGGAACCATGATGGGATGGGATGATCTAATTTGCTATTTTCATTGAACCAGATTCTGGAAATTGAACAAAATTATTTTTCATCACCCACAACCTTTTCTCACTCCTATTCCTCTTTCTTTCTTTTTTTTTTTTTTCTTTTTTGAAAATAGGTAGCATCACACCAAATAGAACATGGTTTTGAAAAGATTATCCAAGAAGTACTGAAATTGCTCTATCTTGCCATTTTTATTCAATTTCAAACTTTGAGTTAAAAATTCTTCCTAGTACAAGATAGAATTATGTCTAAAGATGCCTTCCCTCCTAAAGAACATCCAATTGCTGAGCAACACATGCTATTCCCAACTGAAGTCTTGCAATTGCCATGAAAGGTCTGATGTTCTGTCCATCTATTATCACTCAATACTGAATTAATGAAGTTTGAAACTTTTAAGGAATAATATTTCAAATATTTCCCTGAAATGACAGATCCATATATCTTAGATAACTTGGACTTTTATTATGCATCCTTGAAGGAGAATCTGTAACTAGAAAAGTTTCTTCTCTGTTTCTTGTCTCTCACAGTAGGTGAAGCATTTAAGACATTTAATTATTTTAAATATGGTGAGAACAGATAACAGAGACAGATCTTGTGAATTTCACATATATTGCCAGTACTTTCCATTGTGTAAAGCCCAGGAGTTTCAGTGTGAATGGAGATGTCATTTTACATACAAATATATCCTAAAAGAACTATTTTTTTCACCAGCGGAGTTACCTCTAGGACCTTATGATGCTTCTAAATCTTCATAATGATGATGTAAGAGACATTGTTAGTACATTCCAGATCACGAATTTTACAATGTGACCCATCAAGTAGCTGCTTTGCTGTATAGCTTCAGGATTTGAGAAAGGAGTAATGAACTGCATGATGTGGCTAAAGACAGCTAATTAGAAGACTAAAACATGTAAAAAAAATCATTAAAAGCAATGGGGTTGAAGAATGTTTAAATTTCTCATAAATTTTCTTTAAGTTAAATAGGAGGCAACAGTCATCTGGTCTGGGAGAAAAATTTTTTAAAAATTAGATTGTAATTTAGGCTATGATGAATTTATTACTTCTGGGAATCAACTTTACTGGACCTGTAGAATCCTCCATCTAGCCTATCTTGTGATTGACGGTCATATTGTTGAAAAGATTTCATGACTCATGTGTGATCCATAGCTGTAAGGAGAAAATAAAACATAACTTTTTTGGACTCACACAACAAAGAAAAAAAAGTGGTTTTGTCTCCTTGTTATTAATTTCAGTTAGTGATACTGTTTATTTCCCATTTAACAAGACATATACAAACTTGTGAAATTTGAAAGCACAGCCTAAATAACATCCAGGAAAAGCCCCCAGTTTTCTGGATGGGCTTTCTTATAAAATTTATAATTCATAGAAAACTAGAACACAAATTAGAGGAATAAGCAAGCAAGAAAAACCTCAAGCTGCTAAGCAGCAAAACTGCATGGGTAACAGGGTCCAGTGTTTGCCCTTAATAGAATATGGATGTGAATGTCAGCCTGAATCCGCAGCGACTGAAAACTGATGCCAGCTATGGCTTTAATGTCAAGTCTCAGGTCTGCTTTTACTCTGCAGCCAGGGAAAAGAAAAGGCTCGTAATGAGCTGTCCTTCAGTGACTGTCAGGACTGGGGTGCCTTTGGATGTGCGTTCAATGCAGAACCCATCAAAGAGTGCCTAGTGATTCTTCAATAAATATGTTCTTAGACTTTGCTCTTCTCTTTTTCAACTCTATCAGCTCAATGGGTAGAGGGCTGGCAGTACACTTACCAGATTTGTCAATCAGTAAAGGTAAAAAAGACCAGGGGCAGTGGTTTATGAAGGAAAAAAAGAATCCTTGAAGTTTGACATATTTCTTATTTTATTTGATTAATTTTATGCCAATGTGAATGAGATTTTAAATGAAAATTAGCAGGATGTTTTTAACTTTGCTGGGCTTATTTTCTGTTGCTGGGTAGTTTGGATGCCTGTTTTGAATTTCACACCTGAAAGTCACAGAACTACACATTAATCAGGCATCTAGATTAAATAGGGCTTTAGTACATTAATCTGTTTGGGACAAATCTTGAATGGTGCGATTGAGAAATTAAATTTAAAAAGAAAGATTTATCCAGTTTGGGTAATACAGCTTGATGATTGTGAGCCCACAGTAGTCAAGAAAGTTGAAGGAATCTGTACCAGGAATCTTCTCTGTAAAACAGGTACGTATGGGTGGTTAAATGGACAATTGCTCTTCTGCATTAGTGGAGTGTCACAGGATTTAGGTCCCTTGCTTTGACTTGAAAATAAGAGTAGATATTGGCATGCGTTTTCGGATGACAGCAGAGCCATCAGTTTCAGACATCAGCTATAATCCATATGTCCCTGTGTGGCAGCTTTGAACAGTATCATATGTAAGCACAGTAGGTAGTTAACCCCCCTTGTATTTGTGTGTATGAACTCATAAATGAACTGAAAAACTCTGGTTCCTGTTTGCTCTCCTCTCTGCATTCTTATTTATCTCGGTGCAAAAATGAGCACCACACGGATGCCAAGCAGGATAGACTTTTGCACCAAGGTGATGAAAACAAAGACATATCTGAATTTAATTATCCTTAACTTTAATCTTACTTCTTTTTTCAAGGTGTGGGTTTGCTGGGTTTTTTTTGGGAGGGATAGTAGAGGATGCAATTAGAGTCAGAGCTTAACATTTTCTCTGTGGCACTCACTTTTTTCACTTTCAGAGTCACTGACTGGTTTCCTCCTTTCAGCTGGGAACAGCCAACTTGTATTTCAAATAAATTTTTCATCTTTTTTACTCCAGTCCATCCTTTCTGGATAATCTTACATCCTTTATTTATAGGTATAGTGAACAGTAAATAAAGAGGACATACTGTAATTTTTTACTATAAACAAGAAACAAAAAATGAAGTGGAAAATCACAGGGTGGATGGGTCCATGTTTTGGTTTTTTTAAAACTTATTTTAAACTTCATTTGTAAGGGGAAAAATATCCAGACAAAAGCAAGTTTTATGGAAACAGTATGTTCACAGATGGCAAAATTTATGCAAAGAAAGTTCAGAAATGTATAATAAATAGTTTGTTCTGAGTTTTCAGCCCTCTTCCTTCACATGGAAAAGACCTGGATACTTTTCATTTATAGACTTTATAGAAGAATATAAATCTCTGAAAAATGGAATTGTGAAAGAAGGGGTGGAAAACCAGTCCCAAAAATGTATTCATGAACACAAAAAAAGTTAAAAATGAGTTTGTAATTTACTGCAGCTCAGAGGCAGCAATAACTAATACACTGGAAATTTACCCATTTTATGCATCTATTTTGCCTTCTTTACTGCTCTGCTGTTCATAAAAAGAGCATTTATTTCAGCAACTGTCATGTAACTTGGCATTTATGTGATCTCTGAGCTATGTGTGAAAACGCACTTTTTTTTTCTGTTTCAATTTTTGTTGAAAAAGTTATTTATTTTATAAATTGGTATCAAGGTGATTTGTTCTCCTGTCTAACTAGTTTTACTATTCTGCTTTTATTATGTTCATTCTTATCACTTGGGAATCAGAGCCATAAATCATTTGGTTTTGTTTTTCACGTCCTGGGTCCTACTATTGGAATTGCATTCCATCCTCTGCGTGTTGCTGTCTTAATTCCACCTCTTCCTCTCCCAGTACAAACCGGGAGATTAGAAGCTGAATTTTTTAATTGCTACGTATTGTCTGACTCTCGTGCTGCACTTATGAGGCACTTTGGATTGTCCACTGTATTTTTCTCTCAGCTGTGTCTTTTGACAGTTCACTCTGATGTTTCTGTTTGCTGTTGTTATGGTCTCTCCCCTGTGTACTGCAGACCTCCCCTGCAGTGTTGGGGCTGCTCTGTGCCTGGCACTGCTCACCTCTGCCTCGGGAACCTCACCTGTCCTGCACAACTTCCAGCATCAACTGTGGGATGAGAGGCATCAGATGCTTAGAAGAGCTAGACAGGGGAAATACAAGCTAATCATCTTCCTGATGAAGCTCTCCCTGAGCTGAGGTTCCTCATGGCTGTTCTGGCTGTTGCAGAGATGTGCTATGGTGCCATCTCTCTCCTGTGAAAGAGCAGTTTCAGAGGTTCCCCAGTAACCACCTAGAGGGAGTGAAGATCAGTGGATAATCATCTGATAGTCTCACTGTAGTTTGCAGGAGATGTTTTGTTCCTAGTTCCACCTCCAAAGATGCCAACTGAAAGGGAACTAGGAGATTAATTAACTGCACCAAATATTTAGAATTTAAAAGGAGAATCAATTTATAAGCAGCTGAAGAGATAGTTTGAACACGTTCAGTTGCAGTTTTCTTTTAGCAAACCTGGCTTTCTACCAAAAAGCTGCATCTGTATTTACTCAACTATTAAATGAATCTGCAGGTCAACTCATTTCTCTGCTCTTTTGTTATTGCTGTCAGCTTAAGTGGCCATGCTTCTGTAAGAAGATTGGCATAAAATGGAGGCCGTTTATTTCTAATCGCAAGCTTTACATGTGACAAGGCCATATTACTTCTTCTTGGTCTAAAACCGATCACAGAATAAGTGTCTGCTTGATGGCTATTGATGGGAAAATCTCATCTGTTGCCTTGGCAGTTTCAGTATATTTAGAAGCTGAGAACCCAGATGTGAGTTCGCATTGTGCTTGTTTATGACTAACACAATCTGCAGGGCCACTCAGTCCTGTAAAATATTCAAGGCTTTTCTCTTGCTTGAGATAATTTAGCTGCAGTGTCTTTCCTGGGCTCTGCGTTTTGTCCTGACACTATGTAGAATTTATAGGGAAGGGGTAAAGGTGGAATGAAACCTAATTTTGTGGAAATGAGTCAGAATTGCTGTCTTCTGAGCATCAATTGTGAGACAAAGAGGGCAGGCTGCCTCACTGCGGAGAGCCCACCTGTACAGAAGGTATTTTTACAGCTGCATTTCTATTCCTGTGGAAAAGCCTTTGCATTCACTTGTACTGCGTCAGATGTCTGCAAGCCAAACAGCAACTGCATTACTTTCAGTGCTATAAGGACAACCTGGTTGCTGGCCCATAAAATAGTAATGGGAGAGCTATAAAATGCTCCAAGAGACCTGCTAATTTGAGATCTGCTCATTTCATAAAGGCTGTGCTTCTATTTACATGTAGCACACCCTCTGATCCTGAAGGACGTCCCAAGCACAGGTATGATCCACAGATAATCAGTCATGTTTGCTTTACAGGGAATGTCATTTTCAGAGTGTCTGCTCTCAGACATAGCACTGCAAACAGTGCTGCCAATTATTAGTTCTCCCTTGCCTCAAAATTTAGAGCAAAAACCAGAGTGCTGCTGACAAAAACATAAAAGCACAGACTCCACTAGCTAGCTCTGGACATTGCTTTATTAAGCCTGGTATTCTGCATCCAGCAGTAGCTAATGCGTCATGATTCAGAGGAAAGGCAAACCCCACAATTTGTACAAAGCCATAAAATAGAAGTAGTCCTTGCCGAGCCTGCAGCCATCATCTTATTCCCTGAAGCATAAGATTCGATTATATGTTTGTTTCTTGGGGAGAAGAGCTGTGAGTATTTAAGCTTTTCAGGCTGGAGATCATGCATTAGATTAACCTGGAGGACTCTGAGGCCCATGTAGAACAGATTGTGGAATTCCCTTGGCAGAAATGAGCAAAGCAGCCATTACTAACATGCTGTCATACTGTTAACTGGAGCCGAATGACAAATCCATAGGAAATTTTGCTTCTATTTCTGCTCTTGAGCTATCAGTGAGAAGCTTGTGATTTCTTCTGGGTGTAAGTACCAACCTTATTTCCCACATAGTTTCTAAGTTTGTGTTGTGTTTGCAAACATTATATTCTTATATGAGTAGTAGCTGGGACTGAAGAGCTGGATCATAGCTCTGTTTGCATCTCTGACTGTGGACTGCCTGCGAGGCCTGGGAAGCAACAATTTTGGCTCTGCTCACTCTTCTACCTATCTCTGAATCACCTTCCTTTTTTCCGTCCTAGGCAGAACAAAGTACTTTCATTTTTGATTAGTTTTTTTTTTTTTTTTAAGTTTAATTTTAATTGCTTTTGTCTGCCAAGGAAACCAATGCTCACAGTACCTACGGCTCCAGTCACACAAATTTTGGGGCTAGTCTGAGTTTTGTGAGGAAGGTTCACCTAGAGAAGGCAGATGGAAAAAAATAGAATAAAGTTGAGATTTGAACTATTATCCTGTGGCTTGTGAGCAGCCTCAAAAAGGTCAAAGAAACTGCAAGGAGATTTGAGGTCAAACCAAAGATGAATTCAGACACTGCCAGGCTCAGGAGCAGGAAGAACACAGAGGCCTTTTGAAATGCTCCCTCCACCGCCCTTCCCTCATGGCCTGCAGGGCTAACAGGCTACTCCATGGTGCACATTCCTCGCTCATCCTGCAGTATCCAACTGGACTGAGGGGCTGTCAGTAACCTGTTACACTCACATCCCGCCCAGACTCACAATGTGCGACTCTGTTGCCTATGGAACCCCTGGCAGTGCAGCAGAGAACAAAAAGCTGCATTAACCTGGTTAACTAACGCACAGCTTTGCTATAAGCAAAAGCTTCTTTCCTACCTGCTCCAGTTTTGGACAGAAAATGCCTTTTTGCCTTCATATAGTTCTTTGTCTTCCGAAAGGCAGGAGGTCGTGCAGTATTTTCTTCAAAAGTGGTGAAGTTCTTTCAGCTTCCAGTGGGAGCAAAGGGCAGTGAAGGGTTCCTGACACCTCCCAGCATAAGATTTCATAACAACTCTTACACTGCTCCCCCTGTTTTGGCAATAGCAGCTTTGAGACTGAAGAGTAAACAACTGGCAGCACCAATGGACACTTGCATGTGAGTTAAGCCTCAGCTCTGCTGACAGAGAGTAGCTGTGTTCTCTTGTGGATGTAGTTCAGGCTTCATTTTGTCCTGCACCAAGAGCCTTGAGGCTATGAGCAGCAGCCATTCTTCAGCCTGGAAGCAGACCCAGCCTCGTCCCCAAAGCACCTGGACCCCGTTGTTTCCTGCCAGCTGCACAGGATGGGCTGCTGGCTGCACGGGGCTGCGGCACTGGGGTGGGGTTGAGGAACACCGAATTCTAGGGGTGTGTCTCAGGACCCTGCTCACAGAAATGCTAGGCGGATCTAGCTTGTTGCCTGAGGCTGATGGTCCTCCACCTGCCATCTCACATTTCTCTGGTGGTTACTGGATTGTTGGAGCTTGTCACGACCCCCTGACCCACCCTGCTTGCCTCACCCAGGTACACTGCTCTGATCAGAGAACTCATATCCTTAGGATGTCCATTATGAATTACTCCTGTAGTCTGAACCCGTAATAGCCCTGAACAGCTTAGAAAGAAACCAATTTTTCAGTCTCACTTGCAAAATGCAATCAATATTTCTGATTTCAAGGGTATTGCACACTGAGAGAAAATAGTAAGTGAAAAGTATTATTTCCAAGTTATAAATCATGATATTTCCTATGTTCCATTTACTCCAATTTTTTGGCATCACATGACTGGCTTGTTCATCAATCAGTTGTTCATATTCTTGCAAACACTAAAACACCTTATAAAAGTATTGATTTGAATCAGAGATCACATTAAAAAATATCTAATAAAAAACTATTCTGCAAAAGTAATTTTTTGCTCTTTGGAGCAGGAAATTTACTATCAAAAATATTAATGAAAAGTCAAATTGTGGCAAAAAGCCAAACTCTTTACAGGTGATTCCTGCTATGTAGAAGCATGTCATTTTCCACTTCATAAGAGCTAAAACCTGTGTTCTGGTGCTAAGTGCGAACTTGAGTTATAAAGTGCAGCATAGTTCCTTCATGTCTCTTTTCAGGCATCTGTATTTAGTTTCTTGGTTTTAGATATCTTACCTTCCGAATTGATGCTCTTTTAGGAGTAAAGATGAAAACTGATTTATGTAGAAACATTTTGATGCCAACATGAAACATGATTCAGACCAAAAAAAGTGCGGCACTAGCAGCCCAAATTCCTTAGTAGACAGAATGCAAAAGAGCTGAGTAACCATACTGAGAGGTGTTGCTGCTCTTTCTGCTGGTCTGAAGTTATTAAAAATTGCCTAATTGTGAAGATTTTAGGGGGATTTTAGCAATAACAGCCCTGTTACAAAACATTTTCAGGCCACCACCACAGCTGAATTTAGTTTCTCAATGTGGAAGATTTTCGTTCCCTTGGACCCAGGATGGGAGCCAGGTGGTGGTCTCCTCCCAGCTGACATTTTCCTACCGTTGTTCTGCAGTAAGATTGCTTATCATCTTGCAATATAAAATTGAAAAAACTGATTTTTTCCAGTGCAACTGGATCTTGTAAAATGGATGTAATGTTGTGGGACAGCATATCAGGTCACAAATGCCATCTTCTAGATCACTGTTTTGGCCTCCTGCTCTCCCACTTCTCCAACCACTCAGCAGAATGCACCTTAGACACTCAACTGGGACTGCATTTTCAAAGTGTTTTTAAAATTTTTTTTATTTTCTTTAACTTGAAGGTTTTAAGCCTTAATTCCCCTTCTACTTGTTCATTGATGGAGCCGTTCTCTCTTTACTCACACTGTGATCTGTCCCAAATTCAAGCCAACAAATCAAGTCAGCAATTTGACAGAAGTGACATAGATGGATTTTTCACAAGCAGTATTCTTGGAATTCAGATGTCCTTCATATAACATTGTTTGGTACTGCATTCCCTGAAATTATTGTATTCTTTCAATCTGAAATGAAAAAGAATCAGTGCTGGCATTGCAATAACTTGCTCTTTCCATGGTTTATGTGTTATAAAGTGTTTAAGATGAAATGCATATTGAATATGTAAAACATTAAATATAGGAGAATATAACTTTAGCAGGTTTCCTTTACTGCCAGTATAGAATTTCTAATATGTAATGCAAACTCTTCTTTTCATGATGTTTTTGTCTCATGGGACATCAGGCAACTATAGATTAACACTGAGCCTTACAGTCAGTATACCTATTAACCACTTAGTAATAAAACACATTGGGGTATTTAATGCATTAATTTCTTCATTGATCAAAATAATATTTCGGGTAAAGGATCTCTGCTCAAAGGAAGCCAGCTGGATTTGCATAAATTTGGAGAGATCTGACAGAGAATCAAGCTCAGCCATTCAAAATGATCTACATTGGCAGTTTAAGGTGTAGTATAGGTGTTTTTTTCAGTGGGAATCCTTCTACAATTTGTGCTTGATGTACTGTAGATGACACTTTTGTGCCCTCCTGGTATGTAGAAACTGGAATCTTTCTCTCACCTGGACTTAGGACCAAAAAATTTATGGCATGAAAATTTTCAGACAAAAAGATTACTTTTTCTGTTTAGTTTTAGCCATATCACTTCCCAAATCAAGTTCATAGTGCCAAAATAGCTGAAAGGGAGATACTGATGGCAGGAACATTTAAAGTCAGTATTTCCACCAAAACACTTAATCTTGGAAAACTATAGCCTCTCAAGTGATCATTCACTTTTCCTGTTTGTTGTGTTTTCCATCAAAACTGCTAAATATTAAATGGAGAATACGCTTCTTACTGTCAAAGCTGATTTCCCTCTGCAAGGAGCTGGCATCTCTTTGTGCATTACTGTACTTCAACACATAAACACGAATTGCCAAAATCTCACTTTAATTTGTTGACTTGTAAGCATTTTCAAAAGCTACAATATTGGTGTGCAGATGTCTCTGACCTGAGCAGCCTGCGTGACCTGGTCACGGGCTGGGTCTTGCCAGCGTGTCCTTGAGAAGGTGGTGACACAGGCTGGCCATTTTCCTTGGTACTGATGAGTTTACAAAGAGTGCACAAAGAGTAAGCCTAGCTGCTCCTAATTGTACCTAAAGGTGCCAAACACTTTCCAAAGTTTTATCGAGGTCTGAGACAGCCTACAGATGAGAGCCAAGGTTGAAGGCAGCCTTCAGAGCCTTCCCAGCAGAACTCACCAGGATCTGGGCAGGAAGAGAGTCTGCCCAGATGTGCAAACAGCAGAGAGAAGCCTTCTCGCCCTGAGGCTGAGAAAAACAGCCTCACCTGGACCCGCCTGTCTCTAGCAAAAAAGAAAAAAGAATCTGCACAGCACAGGACTGATGACTAAAATTACATTAGAGAAAGATTGGGTATTTAATTTCTTGGTTTCAGATGAGCAAAAGTTAAGATTAATTGCTGTAATTCTTGGGTTTACATTAATGTGCTTTAAGAGAAAATTAAATATCACAGGATTTGGAACACTTCATAGCAGGCAAATAGTAAAGTTTGAGGGTTTTCCTAATAATACATTTTAAAATAAATATTATAGCTGCAGAGGAACTTCATGTCTCCACTTATTACTTGTCGACACTGACATTTTTTAAATAGACATCTATGGACCAGATATTTATTTAACTTGAGTAATATGTTACAGGGTCAAATTTGGAAATTCGATCTTTTTCAGGAAGACATATGGCATATATTCACTTCCTACTGCTATAAAGGATTGTACTGCATATTTATGGCTAAGCATATGCTCAAGAATTTTCCTGAATGGGCATATACACAGAACCACATTTACAAAATTTGCTGATTTTTAGAGTTCATGCACAAAATGAATTGTGTCGTGTTAATGTCATATTACTGGCTGAAATTAACCTCATCATACCTTATAAATTGATTTTGATTTATTACAGTGAAAAAGATTCTGGGCAGAGCTTACAAGAACAGCCACATTACAATCGATTCCATGGAAATCTGTAAAAAGCAATCTTGATCCTCTTTTGTGCCTGTGTTAAATATTACATTTTAAATAGCATCAAACTGCCAGCATCACCCACAGTAGAATTAGTGATCAGAGCACGTGCTTCATGTTGACCACCAACTCTCATTTCAAAAACCTGATTTATTTTTTGTTTCAAGGCAATCTTGACCTTTCCTTGTTCTATTAATGGAGTCCCTGTACCATTCAACAATGCTGACTCATGAATTCCTTCTAGATCTGCCACCATCTATTCTATTTTCCTCACTGAGTTTCTAGACAAGAAACAAAATTTATGATCTCCTTACCACCAAATGAATACAAGTCAGAGTTAATTCTAACTTAGGAACATTTTACACTTTACAGTTTTTCAAAATGTCTAGAGAAAATCTAGGACAATGACTAAGCAGGATTGTGTTCTTCATGGTAGGAATAAATTACAGGAACATTTTCCTTAATGCATATTGATGTATTAAATGTTTTGTAAAAGAGATCACCTGCAGAAATGAGGGATTGAATAACATTACTAACTAGGTGAGTCATATACAAGAAATAGAACAGAACTTAATTTTGCCCAAGTAAATATTGCCACTACTTTCTTTTACAGTAATAAGTAGTTAAGCCTATTAGGCCAACCTTCAAAACCCTCTCCACAAATGTAGAGTGTAAAGTTGACAGTTCTTGTGACTCATGCTATTTATTATTCTCTCTAGGCAGTTTCCTGCTCTCTCTACCTCATATATAGAGAGTCTGATTCAAAGGCATGAAAGACAGCAGCAAGGGGAAAAGGCACAGGGAGTCAGTAGAGTATCTAGGAATCAAACCCTAGAAAGACCAAAGTCAGAACCAATTTTCAAGCACTGCCATCTTCTGACATTTCATTTTTTCCCTGTTGTATAGTGAGGTGCGATAGAAGAGCCAAAAGGTGCAGTAAACACATATATGAGTTACAGAACACCACTGTATATGAATGGGGTCTGAAATAGGTATGGTGAGATTTACTGGATGCGAGAAGATTTATTAGATCCAGTTTAGAATAGCCAGTTTTTCATGCTTGCCTTGATTCTTGTGAACTAGTATTTTACCTTTTTTCACCTGAATCTAGACAGAAGTTTAGAAATTGAGAACTTTCTTTCATAAAGCAGTTCATTTAACATTCTAATAAACTCAATAAATGACAAAAATTTGAAGTTTATATGAAAAATCATACCTTAAAATTTCAGATCAGCTGTAATCCTCAGTTTGATCCATTGTAATTCCTTATTATATCTGACTGGTTGTTTTAAACCTTTTGATCAAATGATAAAATAAATCCTACTGATGTCAAAGAGACATTACACCTCAGAGAAAACAAATCTGAGTAACATCATTACTACAGATTTTTACCAGGTGAATGGCCAGGATTGAATTCTCAGACATAAAGAGAATGAATGTGGTATTAGACTACAGTATTAACCAGGATAACCCAATCATAACAGGGGCAATACTTACAGTACATTAAAGGAAATCTGTGTGCTTGGAGAGCAGAAACTTGGTGAATAGCAGAAAATTTTATTTATGCCATGCACAGAGAACAATTTTAGGCACCATAAACACCTGTTTCTTGGAACAGTTATTTAAAAAATCTACAGCAGAAAAGCTGCTTACCTTTGATAAAGTCCTGAACAACAGGTAGAACAAAGTTCAAGGCGTAATCACAAAAAAAGTTTCAACATTAGTATAAAAATACACTAAAATTCAACAGCATTATTGGGAGAGAAAAAAAAGTATATGGTTTGATTAGAAGGGCTTGAATAAGAGTGTGAAAAAGCATAAAATCCTTGTAGGTGGCATGAAGATTTCAGATGTCACGGTGGAAGTGTTGAGTAAATATGTATTGCTTATCAAAAGAGAAGATTCTGAAAGAACCATGTAAAACCAAAATGATAAATAAAATTCTAGCATCATTAACCACAGAATCTGTTCAAATTAAAAGTCACGTTTCAGAAATAAATGGAAGGCTTGTTCAAATTAGAAAATTTGAAAGGGGCATAAATAGACTCTAGCTGAACATAAGACCATAATAAGCAAGGACAAAAATTATTTTGATTCAGAACTTGCTTAAAACATTAACACTGAAAGTTCCTCAGAAGCAACAATTGAAGGAATTTTTCTGGCTTGTATTGGGGATTTCTTGTTGAGATATAAAGATAAAAATAAGGTCATAGCAAAAAGTCATAGAATTGTGGAATGTTAAGGGTTGGAAGGGACCTTAAAGATCATCTAGTTCCAAACCCTGCTTTGGGCAGGGACACCTCTCACCAGACCAGGTTGCTCAAGGCCTTATCCAACATGGTTCTGAACACTGCCAGGGATGGGACACTCCCAACCTCCCTGGGAAACCTTGTTCCAGTGCCTCAGCACCCTCACAGTAAAGAATTTGTTCCTAAGTTAAAACTCCCCTCTTTCAGCTTCTACCCATTCCCCCTTGTCCTGTCACCACAGTTCCTGATAAAGGGTCTGTCTCTGGCTTCCCTGTAGGGCCCCTTCAGACACTGGAAACTTGCCATGAGGTCTTCACTCGACCTTCCCTTCTCCAGGCTGAACAGCCCAAACTTTCTCAGCCTGTCCTCGAAGGGGAGGTGCTCCAGTCCCCTTAGCAGCTTTGCGACCTCCTCTGGACTTGCTCCAGCCACTCCATGTCCTTCCGACATTGGGGCACCAGAGCTGTGCACGGTGTTCCAGGGGGGTCTCACAAGAGCAGAGCAGAGGGCAGAGCCCCTCCCTCAATCCACTGCCACACTCCTTTGGAGGCAGCCCAGGATTCCTTTGGCTGTCTGGGCTGTGAGTGCACTGCTGGCTCAGGTTGAGTTTTTCATCAACCATCATCCCCAAGGCCTTCTCCATAGGGCTGCTCTCAGTCGCCTCTCAGCTTCCCAGGGTGCTCCTGGGATTGCCCCAACCCAAGGTTCAGGACCTTGTTTTGTGTGGCTGAACTTGACGATGTTCCCACAGACGCACCCCTCCAGCGTGTCAAGGTCCCTTGGATGCATCCCTTCCCTCTGGCTTGTCAGCAGCACTGACATATTGGTGTAGTCAGCAAACAGGCTGAGGGTGCAAAAACAACACCCCAAAAAAACCCCATAAAACCAATATGAACCCTTTGTGCCAGCATTTCCTACAGAGGAACCTCCTAAAGGGAGGTTCCTGCATTGAAACTTATCTTCACAGGTGCTGAATTTAAGGAATTGTTTCAAATTGAATTTTTAATAAAAGAATCTTAAGTGCAAAGTGATAAAATGGATGACAAACTGCAGGGCCAAGTAGCTTTTCCTGAAGAGTTCTAAGGAAA
This sequence comes from Origma solitaria, assembly GCA_013397895.1. Lineage (NCBI taxonomy): Eukaryota > Metazoa > Chordata > Aves > Passeriformes > Acanthizidae > Origma > Origma solitaria. The sequence goes on from VZRL01000790.1 coordinate 902,613, forward strand.
CTGATACAAAAATGTTCCAAATTTATAACATTTAAAAAAAATTGTGAAAGGCTCTTCTACTCTGCATAAGTTATGTTTCCACACTGGAAATTTTTTTTAATCTGTAAATCAAATTATAGCAGAAAACAGACAATAAAAAACACATAGAGAAATATAATTAAGAATGTTTTGTTTCCTTTCATAAAGAGATGTAACCCATGAATCTTAACATTATTTGAGATATAGAATTAGATAAAGAGAAAGAATTCAGGAGATTCAAATTTTTGGATTTAAAATAGTGTTTTCACTTACTGAATAGTTAAGGAAATTGAGCTGTAAATAGAGAAGAGAGACTGTTCACTTCTGGATTAAAAATTGGATGATGAACATATATATACTGCTGATCCAAAAGAGATTAACAAAGGTTGGAAAATGTGATCAGAAACATGAAGCAAGGAAAACCAAAAGAGGCTAACATTTTTTAACTTTGAAAACTCTGAAGTTACTAGTTGCATGGAGAAGGTGGAAGTATTAAGACAGCATTTTATGAAAAAGTAAGTAGCTTGTCAAAACCAAGCAGAAAAGGAGTGTTTCTCCACATAAAATAAAATTAAGCACAAGAACCTAAAGGTTTTGATACTGAAAATATACATGAGCTCAGCACAGAATGAAGCAAATTCACAAAGACCAATCCATCAGGAATCATTAAAAATAAATGGCTAAATTGTGTCCAGGTTGAATCTTTGGATCAGGGACCTGAAATCATACATTGGTGGATGGTGGGTTATACATCCAGGAAATGTTCATTTAATATTTCTACCTTTTGATAAACCTGTGTTGCTAGACAGGGAATGTTATATTTGGCCATATATGCCTATATTCATATTTTTAGCTTAGTGTTTCCTAGTGTATATTTTACCTATTCAGGTTGTACAATGGAAGTAACCTGTTGTAAGAAATTGCTTCCTTGACATTATGAATAACTGTGATATTCCTACCTTCAACATTCTATTAATATTATTAATGGAACATCTATTAAAGGTACCTTTTTAGTTATGATCCAGTTTGTAAAATTTTTAATGTGAAGTTCTGTCTGACCTAAGGTTAAGGTCTTCCTTAATTGTCTACATTTAATGTGGGGACTCCTCATCAATGTAATTTTTTTCTCCTGTTCCCTGCTAACTCAATTTCATCTCAGAAAATGAATTTGTGGCATTTAAATTATATTAAATGGTTGTAGAGTGTGAAATCTAAGCAAGTGTATCTCACGGCATTTCTTTCATTCCTTTACCTTCTACTGGTTTAGTGAACCACTTTAGAAAGTCCAGATGTCTGGTATATCTTGGTTTTTTTATTTAATCTTTCTGTATTATAATTGACCTTCTAACATTTCTTTCTCTTTTACAAGCATTCTCAGCTGAGCAATAATAGTAGATGGGATGTATATAATTTTTAGTTTTTTGCATTTTCAAATTGTATAACCTGATATGAATTTAGAAGTGATTCAAAGGTTGTGATGAGGCTTTACAGAATTTTTAGCTGCAGATCTACTTTAGGTCTACAGTATTTTAAATACTTTTAAAATACTTTTAAATTCCCAGTGTTTGCACAGGCCTATTGTACGATGCAGATTTATGTTCACAAGTGCTTTGTATGAAACAGAACCTAAATTTCATGCTAAACTTCCTGTTATGCAGGACTTACGCATAGGATCATTTGCCACTAGCTTGACTATAAAATGATAACAATTACAAAATTGCAGATAGCTAATTACAGAATAAAATAATGTAAAATCCAACTTGAAACATACATGCATTTAAATAATTTATGGTAATGAACATTGAATTGCATGATTTGATCTTCATACCGTAGCACTTGGGGTTTTCATTTCTTGCATGAAAAGTTGGTTTTGCAAACTCTGAAATACATCAGACTTGAGCAAGGGCTAGAAAGAAACTATTGCTTCCCAAGAGGGAGGAAGAAATGATCTTTGTGAGAGGAATTGCCTGGACCTTTGAATCTGGATTTTACAATTGTTTTTTCCTGCTGTTTTCCAAGGAAAGAATCACAAGGATTTGCCACCTTGGCCACAGGTTTCTTTCTAATAATTAACTTACATGCCTCATTCTTCAGGTATGTGCTTTTATGCATACTGCTTTAACCACTATATGAATTTAATGGCCTGGTTTGGAGTTGCGGATCTGATGAGGCAGCGACAGTCAAAGCTCAGATTTGATAAACAAAAGTCTTTCTGTAGTTCTCAGGTTTCACCTAAGAATGACCTAGTGGGGGAAATACAGCAAAGCATGTCTGCAGCAGATGTTGTACGTGGGATCTTACCCAGGAGGAGAAACTGCCTTTTCTACCCAGAGATGTGTCTGCTGACATTCCCCCTGGAACCTGACAAACACCCATTCTGGAGCTCCAAGTCTCATAAATCAGACTGACACCTTCAGAAAAGTGTTGTAGGCAGTGAACACATTTGGTTAGCCAGACAATTGTTCCCGTTCCGTTTAGTGCTGCAAACATAGGAGTGTCCTCCTGCATCTATCTAAACATAGCTTATTTCTCTCGAAACAAGCTGACTTCATCTGTCCAGTTAAAGCACCTTGTCTATATGATGTGTTTAAGATTTGCTAGAACTAAATACAGTTTTAAAAGGTCTTCCATCATTTTATAAGTAAAAGTCACAGTCAAAATAGACTTCTGTGTTTAACAAATGTTGCCGGGTGGTGAGATGTGTCCTTTGGGGAATGTAAGCAAAAAGATTTGAAAAAGGAGCAGTAATCTGTCTGCTTCCTGAAAAAAGGTGAATTAGAAATGCAGTGTTTCTGCAACATAGGAAACTATAAAGCCTGCAATTCAGCATTGTAACTTACTCATTTAAGTGAGTTCATACATTTATGAAATGCATGAATTAATCCATTCTGCAGAAGAAAAGTTTTGGAATGTTGTCATGGAGGGAACTTAGATGGACACAAAAAAGGGAAATTTTTGAGACCTGCTTATAGGCTACAAGAGGAAACCTCTGCTACATTTTCTGAGATGCAAATAGAAGTCTCAGAACAACGCGGCTGAATTGCAGTGTTACACTTCTTAACGTTTCCTAAATGTTTGACAATAATCTTTCACATGGAAATCTGCAGTACCTGAAGTGACTGATTATCTTGTCAATGAAATTAGTGCACCATGTATTTAACAGAAAGCTGGATCTGAGGCTACCTTCAGACCTCAGTTTAGAAACAGAGGGGATTGAGGGAGAAGAAACTGTGGGAGTTGGACATCAAACCATATAACACCAGATTTCCTTGGCCAAGGTGTTAGAATGAATATTTGCATATTACATTCTCAATTTTCAGCTCTACTTTTGTGTGTTTTTCAACAGCAATCAGTACTTGAGCAACAGCCATTACAGTTATATAGAATTAGCAGAAAAAAGAGTAAGTTAAAATGTAATAATAAACCCCCACAACATTTGATATAAAATATTGCCAATCAAAAAAAATAAAGTCATTGTAAGGGTAAAGATATGAGATAGAATTCAGAGAGTGTGCTTTATAAAGATCCAAACTTAGAAGGAATAGAGATAAATGGATAGATATTTTTTCATTTATCTTAGCTTGCAGCTGAGAAGCCACTCCACATACTGTGCACTCTTAGCACAGATTTACTGTGCCTTCTGTGCGATGTGACACATTTACTCAGTGCCCGCTACTAAAGGTTAATGGCTTGGTCACAATCTTCATATTAAATATGGTACAAACACCAACTTGTTATTCATGGGTCATGAGAGAGTCTCAGGGTCACCTTTTTACAGGCTTCTAAATATTGTCTTTAAATTTATGCTTGTTATGCTACAGGTACTCAGCTTCAGCCTTGCCAAAGAGTAGAGACCATGAATAAAAAGGAAATTCCGCACTTTGTAAAAAATTGGCCCTCTAAACAAAGATCAACAGCCATAAATAAATTGTCCTATAGAAAATTATCTGGAGGTATCAGAGTTTGGGGAATGTCTCTTGACCTCACTGCCATCTTTCTTCTTTAGTATCACAAGGCAATTGCCTGAGACACGGTCCTAGCTGTTGACTGTGATTCTTCTTGTGTAATTATTAACTCTGCCTAATACCAGACATTCTCCAAGCTCACCCAGTGGTCTGACAATCAAAATACAAACTGAAATTCAGAAACAAGTACAATGCGTGTCTGGCCACAAATGATTTATCAGAGTGTAAAATACTGACTTCACAATATTTCTTGCCACAAGCAGAACCAAAGAAGCCTCTCTGGGATATTTGCACTGTTTGGGACGCAGACTTGCCCACGTGGTTGCACAGAGCAGCCACTGCCAGTCAGGACAAGAGATCCTGTGATGGAAGTCTGAAGCTTCTGTCTGTGTGGTCATCAAATTCTCACAGGTTTTTGCTGCAAGACTTCTGAATCATTTCCACTGCCTTTCTTCCATTTCTCCTAGATCCTTCCATTTGCTCTACAAGTTTAATCCTGCAAAAAGGAGCCTGTGACAGATGGCCACTGCTTCTTGAAAGTGGTTCACAACTGCCTGTCCCTCAGTGTGATGCTCACAAAGGTCTTCAGTCCGCCTGCCAGCTTTCAAAAAATGTGCAAAGTTCAGGATATTTGCAACCTCCACCTTAATTTAATTTTGATTAAAAATTTTTGGGAGTTTCTGAAGTTATGAGGAGCACTTGGAAAAGAAGATGATGTCATATCTTGCCTCATGGAGATCCCGATTTCCAAGTCCAGGTATTCAGGCAGAGCTCTTTTTTTCAGCTTCACTCTCCAATGAGTAGATTAATGAAAGAATTATTACAAGAGGGTAAGGAGAGTTTAATTAGAGATGTAAAGAGGATTCAGAGTAGCATGGAGAATGCAGGCACTTTGATAAAACCAAGATGTCTTCCTAGACATGACTCCCTAAGAATTTGTAAGTGACTTCAGGTTTCTAAAAAGAAATTTAATCTTTTATTAGATCAATACATACAACCAGCAAAAGCCAAGCTGTTTGGAGCATACTTTTATAGGTCTGAAATATAAGCAGTAGTCTTCATAATTATTGAGTACATGCTGGGAATGATTCCTTCTGGTTTATTTGACATTACCCAATTTTAATCGAGGGGAATTTTGCTGCCTTAATGAAGCTAGGAAGAGGGAACTGTTTGATTTTCCTGCATTGTGAGATATTCCAAACAGTGGCAGAATTTCCTGGAGTGGAAGACAATGATCCTCTCTGCTGCAAAGATTGTAATTTTTCCAACTATATTAGTTAGTCTAACAAATGCTAAAAATCCTAGTCCAGTTTAGGATTACAATACAATGAATGATATAACCAAAGCAAGTTCACAGTTTCACAGGACATTTCTCCAGTCTGTCACACCCCTTGAAACTAGTGTTAATCATGCTCAGCACTTGCCTTTCACTACTTATCTCCAAAATAATTTAATTAGATAATGGTTATAGTAATAGCTGATGAGGTATTTGAGCTCACGAGGGAAAGGTTGTAGGTTTAGGTAGAATATGAAATTAAAAAACCACTGTAGCTTTGCAAAGGAGCAGTTAAAATAATAGACTTTAGATGTGCTCTGGTTATTCCAGCCACAGCATCTGAGCATGATTAGGTACCTGAGACAACTCAGGTCACCTATGTCGGCCAAGGCAGTAGTTGCAGGATCCTCTTTCAAGGCCATAATACACTGCAGAAAAATAGTGAGGATACAGACCCATAGTTAATGTTAATTATGATACACTGTTCAGTTCAGGCAGAAGAAGCAAACTCCTTACTAAGTCCTAGCTGGCAGCAATTACAGTTTCCTGCCCACTCAGGCTGTATCTTTATATTCCTTCTGGGTGTTCTGACCCTGTGTCTTGTACTCTTGCTTTTAATGTTTCACTGTAGTCAGAAGCGCCTTGTTCATCCACCCAGGCCTCCTGACTTCGCTGCTTGATTTCTTGCTCATTGGAATAGACAGTCCCTGAGCCGTGAAGAGGCATCTTTGAAAATCAACCAGCTGTGCTGAGCCCCTCATCTTTCTGAGGCTCTATGTCGTGGTGTTCTAAGAAGATTCATAAAATTTACTCTCCTGAAGTACAGAGTGGTGATGCTTTCTTTCTTTCCTTTTATTCTCTGGTCTGAGGATCCTAAACTCCCTCATTTATTTCATAGCCACTGAAGCTAAGGCAATCCCCAGCCTCCACATCTCTAACTAGCTCTTCCTTATTTATGAGGTTTAGCAGAGCATCTCCACTCAATAGCTTCTTAATCACCTGTGTGTGTGAGGAAGTTCCCATCAGCAGCATCCAGCGACCTCCTGGACTGCCTGTGTCCTGCAGTGCTGACCTTTTGCTGATGCTGCAGTGCTTAAAGCTTCCCACCAGAACCAGAGCCTGAGAGCAAAGGGCTTCCTCTAGCTGTCTGAAAAAGTCCTTACCTAGGAGAAAAGTTCAAACCTGTGCTCCAGCCCTCTGCAGCCTGAAAGGAGCAGAGCCTGCATCCCAAGAGCAAGCAGATTGTCACATCACGGTGGAAGCAATACAAAGAAAGTTGCTGTCACTCATAGAAGGATTGTGAGTTGATCCTAATCACAAGGAGTTTTGGATTTTAATTCTACTTTTTATATGTGATAGGAAAACAGCAATTAACTTAAAAATAAAAAAAAAAAAGCCAGCTCAGATTAAAATCCAGGGTTCAGTCTGGCCCTGGGGAGTCAAGCATAAAATAAACCTAATGTACCATATGTATTGATTCCTCCTCTCTCTCTCTCACAATTTAAAGCACTGTATTTGAAACCAGAAAAACTGGAGATTGCAAGTGCATTTTTTGACCCAGAACTAAAATACTAACAAAGAAAAACAATTAGTCCAGCCTAGTGAACTGACCCAGCTACGCTCTGACAGAGCTGCGGAGACTTATGAGAAAGCCAGTGAGAGTGACTTTGAATCTGTTTAGAGTGCTGCCTTAGTACCTAGTGTAAGATGCAATCTGTTTCAGCTGCCGAAGGAAGAATGTTTCTAAGAGCAGACAAAATAGATGCTAGTCTAGTCACTTTTAGCATAATAAAATCAAACAAAAAAATAAAACCTTCAGGGACAGCTGGTAATTAGAAAGTCTCCAAAACTCGTTCATTAAGCCATTTGCTGGCCAAGTACAAATTCTGAGCAGAGGAAAAGAAATTACAGTCTGTGTTTTAAATGTTATTACATGTTTTAACTGTCATTATGACCAGCTGAAGGAGATAATGGTCTTAGAATTAGTGCCTGCACCTCTGCAGGAAAAGCAGGCTCAGACAGGGCTCATTATACTGTAAGTGGAATGGCCATTTGTTAGCTATTGATTGCCATTCCACCTATCTGAAGACTGCTGTGCTGTCAGATGCAGCATGGATTTCATGCCCTCCCTAACAGCTCTTGACAGTTATTGGATATGGAATCCCCACCACAAAAGCCATGTGGGATGTGGGGGACTGCGGCATGCTAAGAGATATATGGACATCTCAGGGAGTGAAGGCCACAGCTCTATGGCTTTTTCCTGACGGAGCAGGCCAGGCAGAAATAGATCCATCCTTAATGAGCTCTCTACAAGCACAAACAAATATTCGTGTGTCTACACACATAAATATAAAATACATATTTATACACACATTTAGAATAATATGCGTGAACATGGACACATATTAATAAACAGATACGTAAACTTTTGTGCATGTGTGCACACATATTCACGCTTATCTGTGTTGACATTTTGTGTTCCAAATTGATGCTGGGAATTTTTTTTCCTAATTTGAATTAAGAAGGACATTTAACAAAATTGTCCCTCTGTTGCCTCAGTGCTGACAAAGCTTCCTCTTATGGATGTTTTTTCCAGCACCATAATTAAAATGTTACAGTCTTGAAGAACATGCTCAGAAGTGCCTGGAAATTATCTGACTTCCTCTGAAGCATTCAGCATTCTAGAGTAAGTGGACAGAAAATTTGAGTCTTATGCAATGAAGCTGATTTATGAGGAAATGTTAAAAGGAAAGAATTCAAATTCTGTCAATAGAAATCAGGGGTGTGAATGAAAAGGAAGGACTGAACCAGAGTTGAATGTCCTGGTTTCCAGCTCAAGCCAGTTGTAGAGGCAGCAATACAGAGCAGCCGCAGCTGTTTCAGAGCGGTCTGTGTATGACATGTTGGCTCACTGTGGTATGGCCTTTGTAAAAATCTGCACATGGCTTGTTCTAGCCTGAAAGGCTGCATAAACTCTGCTGAGTGGTGGATTCAACTCTAGGGTTGGATGTGCCTTTGAGAGCTGCAGTGTTATGAACCATCCCAGTCTACTGTTTTCCACAAAATGTGGAGCTTTCATCATCAGTGGCTGTTCCAGGGTGGCACAAAATCACAACATTTTCATTAATCTGTGAATAATGTAAGCTTCCTAGATAATATAGTGAATGGAAAATATCAGCCTTCTTGTGGCCAATAAGCATTCCTAAGAATGGTTAATACTGTAATGCTTAAGGGATGCTGAGATGTAGGTGAAGCTAGTTTCAGTCTTTGCTTGGACTGTTCTAGGTGAGCATGAGGCTTTTGTGTCCTAAATAAGTGTCCATGCTTCTAGATAATCATCTGTTCTGGGAGGGAAAAATCTGTTCCATAATTTGCCCAGGGAAAAATACAAAAAGTCTTGAAAAAAAAATTCCATAAAAGGTGCCAGTTCAGTGTCATCGAAATATTTTTAAACCATCCAATGTCCTGAGGAGCTTTTCTGAATAGTTCCTGCCTTCTGAGGAAGCAGGACACGATGCCCTCACTCCTACCAAAAGATGTATGCCTGAATGGCATGAACTAGCTTAAAATTTAAAACTTTAAGCCTTTCATAAGATGGGTGCATCAACTATGATGAGAAATTGCTCTGTCTGTGTGTGAAATAAGCCTGAGCATCTTTTCGAAGCTCAATAGTAGATATCAGGAAACTGAAGAGAAATGAGGGGAAAAAAGGATCCTCAGTGATGAAAGTGTCCTTCTAGAGAATGGTTGATCAAATACTTTCTACCAAAACTCTTTCTGCTAGAAAATGGTGGGAAGAGGAAACAAAGGCCGAGTCCAATAAACCAAATTTTACTATTGAATTAGAAAATACTTCAATTTTGAAATGTTGTTTTAGTGTTTGATTGGAGCATGTGCTTTTTTTTTTTTTTTTAAATTGACACTTAGAGATACCTCAGACAACACACAATAGCACAACTCTGTATTTGGACACTATATAAGTCCTATGGTATTTATAATAATTTTTTTTTATCACTAGGTTAGATTAAGTGGTGCTAGAAGGCTAAAAGCCTGTAATGGAGGATGTATCACAAGGGTCCAAAGCCTTGAAATTATGGGATTTGAGCAGTTTCTTCACCAGCTGCACTGCAGATTGTGAACAATCTTCAAAAATAGAGTCAATCTGCACTGGGAGAACAATCTCTTTTTGACCCTAAATCTGGGTGATTTGTTAACCTGCCTGGATTTAACATAATTTGTTATTAATTTGCATCTGTTATTCATTTTGTCAATTGTTAACTATAGGGGCTGAAGATTTCCTAGGCAAGCAAAGAGTGAAGCAGACATTGCACAGACAACTATAATGTGGAGGTGGTGCTGGTAAATAGTTACGTGTTGCATTGCCTGCTTTTGTAATCTACAGAAGAACTCATATTTTGAGGGTTGAAAATATATGTGTATGGTGAATTCAATTTTCTCTGGGTAGTTCTCAACCAATTTGAAAAAAGAGAGGCAAAGTTGTCACAGGTCTGACCAAGACCCATTAGCTCTCTTACATAATTTTTCCCTTATTCTGCTTTTCTAGTTACTAATATTTGCTTTCAAGATGAGAATGAGGGCTGTTTGATTTGCAAAAGGATGCCTGTATCCCTCCAATCTAGGTTTCCTTGAGGCCAATAACTTTTTCTTTTTAAAATAAATTTATGTTGGTTTTCCCTAGATTCATTTGCATTGTGTTACCAGCATATCAAGAGCGGTAACGTGTGTTTGCTATTAAAATCACCTAATTCATACCAGAATCATTATTCCTTGGTCTAGTAGTGATTTATCCACCAGTTATCTAAGAAACTGTTTTTCAGAATTGCCTGCTATTCAGAAAACATGCCTCATTCTCACTGGAATTCATTCAAAATCTTCTTGTACATAGAAAGACATCATATTTTTTTCTGTTTTTTCCTTTTTTTCCTTCAGAACTTCCAGTGTTGTGTTTGGGGTATAAGTGTTATAATTCCACAAGGCTTAACAGAATCTCTTCAGTGATGCCTCCTAAAAGAGACTGTTCAGTATAAAAATATCTGCCTCATTTAGTATAAATGGCAGAGATAAAGATGAAGTCCATATCAAATCAATTCAAAAATTAATATTTATCATGCAGTCATTTTGACTTGGCAACCTGATGTTAGAATAATTATTTATTAGTCTGCCATCACCCTCTTATCTTTTTTTTCCCTCTGTTTTCCCCTTCATGTACTTTGTAACTAAGTGTATCTATACTTACATAATCCTCTCTTTCCCTCCTCCCTTCAGAGAACAACAAAATGATGCTTTTTTGCAAAGGCTAAGGATATTAAATGGCTGCTGGCAGAAATTGTCTAAGGATCTCTGCCTCAGCATTGAAATCTAATGAGAGCTCTGCTGACAGGAAATTTCTCAGGTTTCAACCTCTTTTGTGGTTCCCAGGGAAGTGATTCTAGAGAGGACAAGATGCAAAGTAAATTATCTTCAGGCCATATTGCCATTTTTGAGGAATGTAAAAAAAGATGTGCTCAGCTGTAGCTCTTTGGTTGGAAATCTTCAATGCGTGAAGGGAAAAGTATTCCCAGAGAGAGCTGTCCCTTCCAAAACTGTGATTTTTCCTGAGAAACAGCTGATTTCTGGGAGAAAAAAATCCCAGTTCAGTGCGTAAAATTTGTATCAAAAGGCTTGTGATTTTGTTTACATGTAGGATTTAGCCATTGGACAACAAACAGGTTATATCACTAGGACCTGAAAATTGTTTCTGCATGATTTAATGTCTTTCTAAAATATTTGATTAACAGGAGAAACGGGTTATTGCCCTGAATTAGATGTTTGGTTTATGCTGGCATTAGAATAATTTAGGAATAGGTGCAAAAGATCCACAGACTTTTACTCAAATGTGTACATTTCTGTGGTCCTTCTCTGCATGAAACTGTTGATAAACAGAATCAAACCCTGGAGATGGCTGTGCGTTACATAAAAGCTGAATGAGTAATTTGTAAGGCCTTGGCTTTGGTTCCTATGAAATCCGTATTAAAATTAATTGCTTTAATCGCTAAACCAACAGACGGATAGCTCCTCTGATGACCATAAAGGCAATTTTCTAGTTCTACAGCTGATCACTTCACAACTGATACATTGAGATAAGTGAAGAACAAATCCTTCTCAAATTCTAGCAGTAAACCATTCTAAGACTAATTTCGTTACACCACTGCTTTCCTCATGGGCCAAGTAAATATTAACTGCCCTTGCTGCTGCTGCTAATGGATGGAGCTTTCAAGACGCCCCTGGGGAATGGAGCCCATGGGTTCTTTTCTTCCTTTGGCTAATAAATCTAGAGATGCTGACTTTAATATATAAATAAATAAATAAATAAATAGCAGCAGCAGGATCCTAGGTGGTTCTGCACAAGTAATCTGACCTTACATTTGGTAGCTCGTGTAGTCTCTTTGAGCTCAGTGACCTTTGCTGGAAAAGTGAAGTACTGTAGGTGGGATCTGATTCAATACCCACTGAGGGCAAATTAGAGCTTTCCTCTTACTCCATCTATGTTTTTTAACTGGGACCACATCTAGAGATGTAAATGGGAGTGCAGGACATTGTGCCAGCCTGACTTTATGAAGTGCATGACAGCCTAGAGAGATGAGACTGACACCAAAAGAACCTGACATTGAAAAAATCTATCACAGCTAACGTCAGAGAGGGGAATGCCTTTGAGAAAGATTGCATAGAGGAGGAATCTGAATGTCCTCTGCGGATGTGCACTGTGAATCAACAAAATAAGCAGGAAAGAGATTGATCTAAGTTAGCAAACTTAAATTTAATTTCTCCTGTCTAGAAAGGAAGATCTTTACAATTCTCAAGACACAGACCCATAAATCACTGCATTTTTGGGGCTGATTTCTTCTCAATGACTAAATAAAGAACGGTGTATTTCTATGCTAGTGTGTTATGTAGTGTGTCAGCATCCATGGGTTAGTGTTACCCACTCTATACACTGGTCCAGTAAAGTAAGGATAAGGTGTAAATGGAAGTTATTGTTCTCTGTTTAAAATGTGTAATTCAGCAAAGGGAGACACAGCTGATCTGGCTGCTGTGTATTGACAAATAATTGTTCCCAAGAGACAAGTGAACTGAGCATGCAGTACTTTTCATACTTAAACAGCCTGCGCCTGGATGATGGACAGCTGGGAATGATGCTTTGCTTTCTACGTCTTGGGTATACAGTTCTGTCTACTGCTATTGCTGTTTTATGGAGAGGATCCCTGGGGATTCTCTTCTTTCTTTTACAACTCAGCAAGCCAGTGCTTTATGTACATCTCTGACTGTACATGAGTCCTTCAAATGAATCTGAAAAAGTGCAGGGTCTGTAATCTGGTTCAAAAGATTTTAAATTGCTTTGACATCTCTGACATCTTCAACTACCAAAAGATGCAGACGCCTTTACCATTGCTCCAAAGACCAAGTGACAATAATAGCCTTTAATGACTCAGTGCTGGTGACCCAGTCCTGCCTGGTGTTGATGAATTGTGTGCTCTTCTAAATACTCTCAATTTCCATGGAAACAAAAGAGAATCAAGGGATTAAGGCCTATGTAATTTACATTCCTTGTATTAATTAAGGAAATGAATTATTTTAAAATAAACTGAAAAGACTTGTTGATGGCAATAATTTTTTAGTTTTATGTATTACAGACATCAACAGTACATCCTCATGCACATTCTGAATGCAAATCTCACAATGATATTTTATATCTTGTTTAAATACTCTGGAAAAGTGAAGTTTGTCTAAGTTGTTGTTACAACTGCTTTTCAAGAAAGGTGTTGTTCTGAGGTAGCTAATGAAGTGTTTGACTAAAGAAAATCTCCCTCTGTCCATGGGAGAGCATTCAAACCCTTCTTTAAATGTTCCTGCTTGTCCTGTTATTTTAAACTGTGCTCCAGTAGAGCACTTAATGAGAAGTAAAAAAAAACAGTTGTAGAATTAAAAAAATTTAAAAACCTGCTTTATCAAAATAAACACATTGGAGGGAGGTATGAACCTCGACTGGCATCTTCAAATGCCTGGCACACCACTGCATTTTGCTTATTCGATGCAATAAGATTCACGGAATTCAAGAACAGTCCAAGTTGGGAAGGACCTCAAAAGATCATCTGGTCCAACCTTTCCTGGGAAAGGGAGCCCACATGAGGTTTTCTGGTATCCTGTACAATTGCATCATGAAAACCCACAGTGGTGGCAACTCTACCCCATCCCTGGGGAGTTTGCACCAGTGATCAAATGTTCTCATGGCAAAAAATAATCATATATTGAGGTGAGACCTCTCCTGGTGCAACCTGTGAACTCCTTGTGTTCTTCATGAGGCGCCTCACAAAGATAAAGCATCTGTCTTCCCTGAAGCTGCCATTTAGGTACCAGAAAACTGTGACGAAGTCCCTCCCAAGCCTTCCTCAGGGAGAGAAGACTGAATGCCTTCAGTGTTTCCTCAGGTTCCCCATTCCTCTGATCTTCTGTCCCTTGGATCATCTTTGGGGCCATCTCTTGGACCTTCTCTAGTCAGTCTGCCTTTCTTGAATTCTGGGGACCAGAAATGGACACAGTCCTGCACAATCCTCCCTGCACAGCCTAACAAACGCTGGGTGGAGTGGGGGTTTCGCATTTCTAGCCTCACTGGCAGCCCTCCTGCAGGTGCAGCCCAGGATGCAATTGCCCTTGTGGCTGCAGTGGTGCCCTGCTCACTCCTGTTCCGCTTGCTGTCCACCTGCAGCTCCCTTTCAGCAAGGCTGAGCCGCACAGACTCTAACCTGTGCTGAGATCTTTGGTTATTTCATTCCAAGTTCAGGACTTAGCACATGTTTTTTTTTTTAAACTTCACACTGTTCTTGCTAGCCCACTTCTCTACCTGCCCAGGTCAATTTATTCAGCTGTAAACTCCTTTTTTACCAGGCTGCAGGTGAATTGCTGATGTAAAAGCATCCGCATATTTTGTGAGAGCAGAAAAATGCACCCTATTATCTACTGCATGAATCCTTCCATTTGTCTTTGCAACGCACTCAGAGCTCCAGGGCATGTTTTTGATAAATAATTAAGGGCTAATCCTGGAAATGCTTTGTGTATGGAGCTGCCATTGAAATCGATGGGTGTTCTGAGCATGGAGAACTTGTCCTAGTGGGCCCTTAATCTAGCAGTGAACCAGAGAGGCATTTGTTTTGCAACAGAGTGTTTGCTGGAATAATGAAAGCATGTGTATTGGGATTTTATTTTTCATCATTCTTTGCAATGAGGTAGGACACTATAGAGTTTAAATTCATCATCTATGCAATATAAGAAAAAAATAGTGGATTTCTGGAGGTTTTTTTTTTAGTTTATAAACAAGTCACTGTTGACTATCAATCATTATCAATTTTTCATCAATCAGAATATGAAAGACACATCTCAGCAGTCATTAAAATATTTATAATCATCATTACATTATACTGTTTCTATGAGTCTGTTTATATGAATATCAGTAATCAGAGTAACTGATTTTCTCTCTCAGAAAAAATGTCAAACATAAAACTGCAAGCAATCCAAGACTAGTTCTTAAGTATAAATGACTAAGATAACTAATAAAAACCAACCATGAAGGATTACATAATAACATATAAAATAATGCTTACTGAGAAACAATGGTGTTCTGAAAATTCTGTATGAAAAAACCTTCTTAGCATTGCCAATATCTGAAAAATTTCTTTGAAATTCCTAGCTATTTTATCATCATCATTATTATAAGATTTTTTAAAACAAAATGGTACCTTAGCTTAAAGGTCAGGAACCATAAATAGATAAGACCTTCCTTTAGATATACTGTCTGCATATAAAATAAGGTTTTTAGTTCTCTTTGGAATGAAAGTTCGAGTTAATCTCTCACTTTTTAATGCTGTTATTTACAAAGCAAAAGGTTCTATGTGTCTCAGTGGGCTAAAGAAGATTATTAAAAAGCCAGATATATACTATCCTAAATTGAAGTGCTGCTTTACTTGCCATTTTTTAAAAATGTGTTGTGGAGAGTTGTCTATATTTTATTTTTCTTGCCAGAGAAAAGCTGCACTAATAATGTGAGCCCAGCCCCAGTGGCGAGAATCCACAGAGCCATGTCAAGCCCAGCCTTCTCCCCCAGCAGACCTGCATACCTGTGGGAGATTTGTGTCCCTGAGGACTGCAAAATGAATTGGTATCTGCTTCCAAGCTGCATGAAGTGATGAGCCAGGGGCTGAAATTCGGCTTTTTTGTTTGTTTGTTTGTTTGTTCGTTTGAGACTCACAGTGTGAGCCACTTAGAACATCCTTACTTCCTGCGGTGGTTCTGTCTGACATGGTCCAGAGATCTGACCCCAGGGATGTGTCCTGACCTCCCACCTCACACCAGGAGAGGGCAGCAGCAAAGTCACCCCAGCTCCTCTCTTTACTAAGGGAAAAAATGGTATATGTATGTGAGCATTTGAACTCTGGGGTGTAAGCTGTCTGGTTAACAGCCTTTTTAGAACTCGTTTTACCTGTTTTAGCTTCCTTTCCCCTTCTTTTCTCAGTGAGTGCTGGGAAAAACTTGGCCAGTATGAAATACTGTAGAATTAAATACTATGATATATACATGAATTTGTGTATGCATTTCCTCTTTTTAAGTCTCTGAAAGAACATTAAAATGTTTCTGGTTAGTAAATATTGATAAAACTGTATTTCTAATATGTGAATACAATTGTAGTTGGACAAATTAAATAAAATACTCCTGTGTGAATAAAATTTCTCTTCTCAGATGTAGTATTTGAAGTTAACTGTATTTGCTAAAAAATTTTGTTAGCTTTTACTTAAAGTTTCAATGTTTGCATGATTTTCATGGGCTTTATCATTTTCTCACACCTTTTTAATCTCAAATTGCAAGTTTGCCCAGTTGTGCTTTGCTTGGCCTTATTTCTAGCGCATCCCTCGTCCTGGATCACAAATATCCAGGCTAAAATCCTTGAGGCAGTGTGGGAGAGGAGAGAAAGTTGGCTGGAGAAAAGGAGCACCACAGTCTTCTGAGTACCAACATTTCCAAATCTTTTCAGCACATTTTCAAAGGAAAGTGTCACATCATTTTGTTATACAAAAAAGCCACAGAGCCACAGGAAAGGGAAAAAGAGATAAATTAAGACCAGTTGCCTTGTCCTAAGAACATACTGGCATGTCCATGTTCCATGGCACTGGCTCTAGAATTGCATTCTGTGTCGTGCCAACCTACCCAGATGTCCTCATTTTACATCTGGCAGATCTGGCCAACGATGGGTGTCTTCAGGTGAGATTCTTTGGAGACAGAGCAGAAATTCAATGTCTCTGCTAATTGGTTCTGTGGCTTTCCTGCACCAGTTATCCACAGGAGTGCTGCTTCATCCCAGCTGCCTAAAGGGCACGGCATGGAATTTACTGTGGTTGTCACATTAAACTACATTTGCTTGGAACAAGCCATTAACAGAAATCAGCCCCTTTATTCAGAAGGAAATGTCTGGTGTTTGTCTTGTTTTGATAAGAGAAAAAACCAGAACCACAAAAGTTTTAGAATTTGATAAAATCTCAAAGTATTTATGGTACATTGTGCTTACAATGTTGCCTTTAAAAGTCAGCATTTTAAAATCTCAGGACATAAATTTTATGTTTGTCTAAAGATTACCAAACAGCCTAGTTCATCCAGCTGAACATCAAAATTGAATACCAGCATGCCTGAATTTGACCTCCTGGCATTTGAAGCTGGATTTCTGGATGCTTTTACTTTCTCTAAAGTAATGGAAGCAAACAATAATGTGAATAGTAGTCTGTGTCATGCTCTTGGATCAAAGTGGAGAAAAATATTGCATCATGAAATATAGTGCTCTAGCAGAAAGATTGGCTTACGCTATCAACATTGTAACCTCCACAAAGCAATATGGGATTTAATTCTGAAATGATTCGTACCTATTGTACCCAACCTTAATAAGACCAATTGTTTTTACCAGCTCTTTTGAAAGACACAGAAATAGTGGAGAACACTCAGTAAATAGTCAGGCAAAGAAAGGATTCAGGACCAGGGAAACAAGCCTTGTGATGGCTTGTGAAAATCACAGAGTTCCACCTAACCAGCTTGCCAAAGAGATATGGAAGCTGGCTACAGGAGGCTGGTGGTTACATATAGTTGCTGCACAGAGAAAATAAATTTGAAGTGAAAAAGAGACTTTTCAGCTCTCCACAGGAGGCCATGACTGATTTCAATGGCTGAAAATTTAAATTTCACTAATCATGTTTTAAAATATTATATGATTTACAATTAAAACCTAATGCCTTTTTTATCTTTGGGGTTTTTTTACTTTGTTTTCTTTCACCGCTTTCTAATGATTATACTTTAATGCAGATTCTTAAAAAAATTCTACAGTTTGTACATTCAGAAATGCTCTCTCCTTTGGTCTCTTCTGGGTCCAAAAGTACAGCTGGTACCACTACCCCAGTTTGTGAAAATCCATCAGCTTGTAGTTTGTTTCAGAAATATGAACAATAGATTTTCTAAAACTGAATTCCATTTCTTGATTAATAGAGGTCAACTGGATCAAGACTGCAAAACAGGAAGCCTTCAATTTGCTTGACCTTCTCTTCTAAAAATGTCTTATTCTGTGGGTTTCTATATTGAGACTTATTTCCAGCAGGCCAATTCATCGTCCATTTTATTTTAATCAATCTTTTAGAAAGCGAATGCCAAAGAGCTACCTAATAGCAAAGAATGAAATTAATAAAGATATTTTGCATCTGGTCTACGAAAAATAATTAAACTATTTAAAGAAAAGAAATGAATTTGAAGAAAAGATTCTACCTAAACTGTTGAAAAGCAATAAATATCCACTAGAAACTACAGATAATGGTATCATAGTTGCATCTATTGCCTTCACATTTAAAGTATATCTAGAATTTTATAAACTTTTTTTTTTTTTGGCAGAACATAACTTATTAGCTGTCCTCAGTGTTTATTTCTGCCTGATATATGAATATATTCCATTAGAAATGGTATTACTTAGCAAAAGAAAGAAATTTGAAAAAGCTTAAAGGATATTATTAATGACACGCTGGCTTATGACCATCTTCTTTTTTTATTATTTTCTTTGAAGTGAAATTTTTTGTAAGTAGTATTAGTTGTCTGTCAGGGGGGCTGAGTGGGAGGTGGAAGAAACTCTTCCTTTAAAAAAATGCATTGTGTTTTAAGTCTTGCTTTGAAATATGAAATTACTCAATGACTTTACATGACAATTGAAATCCATTAATGAAGAAATTTCCTAAGACAGCTTCTCTTTGCTAGCTGCAAGGGGAGGGCATGAACACCTGGAAGTTAATTTGGGGTCTGGATTCAATGTCTCTATTGGTTTATGGCAGTGGGGGACCATAGAGGTGGCTTCTGTGAGAAGCTGCCAGAATCTTCCACCATGTCCAGCAGAGCCAATCCCTGATGGCTCCGAAGATGGAGTGCTGCTGGCCAAAGCTGGGCCAATTAGAAATGGCGGTAACACCTCTGTGATAGCAGATTTAAGAAGAAACCATTACAAATGTTGTGGGGGTAGTTTTAATTGTGGCCAGAGAAGAGCAGAGTGAGAACATGTAAGAACAACTCTGCAGACACCAAGGTCAGTGAAGAAGGAGGGGGAGGAGGTGCTCCAGGAGCCAGAGTTGAGATTCCTCTGCAGGTTGTGGTGAGGACCATGGTGAGGCAGCTGTGTCCCTGCAGCCCAGCCCATGGAAGCGCATGGAAATGCAGAAATCCACCCTCAGGCTTTGGAGGAGCCACATAACAGAGCGTGGGGCTCCCAGGCCAGAGCAGTCTGTCCTTGGAGGACTGCACCCCATGGGAGAGTGACCCATGCTGCAGCAGTCTGGGGAGGAGTGGTGCCCATGGGATGGACTCACGTTGGAGAAGTTCATGGAGAACTGTCTCCTGTGGGAGGGACCCCACGGTGCAGGAGGGGAATGAATCCTCTCCCCAAGCAGCAGGAGAAACCTCAGGTGATGAACTGGCCACAGCCCCCATTCCCTGTCTCCTTGTGCTGCTGCGGTAAGAGGCAGAGCTGGAAGGAGGGAGGGGTGGTGGAAAGGTGTTTCTAAGGGCTTATTTTACTTCTCATTATCCTGCTCTGATTTTGTTAGTAATAAATTCAATGCAAATCTCTAATTAGAGCCTGTTTTACCCTTGATGGTATTTGGTGAGTGATCTTTCTCCCGGTCCTTACGTCAACCCATGACCCTTTCATTAAATTTTCTCTCCTCTGTCCAGTTTGTGGAGGGCAGTGAGTGAGAAGCTTTTGTGGTGCCTGTCATCTGGCCTGCATCAACTCATGACAATGGCCTGAGCTCCTATGGAAACCATCGTCTTGACTTCTGGTTTTAACATTCATCTATTCTCTTCTGGTAAGGTCTTTGGGGACCATGGAGTGCCAATTCCTAGGAGCAAGCTCAGGAAATGAATTAGAGGGGAGGGAAGCCCAAGGCATTATTTATAGCTTGTTTCACCTTATTTCTCTGCTTTATTAATAAGAAGCTTTATCCAACTTCAGATTAAAACCCAGACTCCCTAGACATTTTTTTTTTAATTTTTTTTTTTTTTGTGCCAAAGAGCAGTGTAAGGCAGTCAGATAGTGTGTTCTGGTTTGACCTGCTGTCTAATCTTTAGCTTGCTTTAACAGTGATGCAACTGCAATTGCTCCTACACTGGCCCTGCTTCCCCACCTTTGAGGGAGGAGAAGCAGGACAATGGTTCAGCTCCTGCTTTTCCTTCTTTTTGTGATACCTATCACCTGCTTATGGGTCTCTACCAGTTAATGCCAGACCATGATGAAACAGTTATTTGGGCTGTGGCTGTGCTCTTTTGAAGATTGGTATCAGTCCCTTTCAAATATTCTGCCTCTAAGGCAAGCCACCACCAAACCTTAAGACCCTGATGGTCACTCAGTAGCTACAAACAACCTCAGAAACACTCATGTCCCACAGCTCAGGTTCTGCTCTCAATACTAGAACTTGTGCTGCAGCTCCCTCCATCTATTCGTGTCTCCTGTGGCACAGGTTGGCCTCCACAAAAACACCATAGTGCAGTGTGATTATAACATTGTAGATGTGGATTGTAGCATCCTCCTCCAAAACACAAGTGCCAAATCTTTCCTGTACTGTCCAAGAGCTCTCTGCACCTTGCAATCTCAAGCCTTGCTGAGCCTCTCATACCTTAAGTGCTTCTGAGACAATGGCAGAGGCTTCCTTTCTGCTTATATCTATACAATGTGTCTTCTAGAATAATTTCTGACTCCCTTTCTGTCCTTCTCACAGCAGTGTGGGGTGTTCTCAGCTGATGCTGCCCTTCTCACACTGCTCTGCAAGGTTTTGTTGGGGGGGCTATAGGTGCTAACTACACAGCAAGAACAGCGCTCACATTCAACATCACAAAAAAAAAAACAAACCCAAACCAACAAAAGCCCTCCAATAAAACTGTTGTCTAATTCTCCTGAAAACAGGCCATTTGTCTCTTTGCTCTTGTGCTGGTTGGCAGCTTGTAAATGTGTACCAAATTACTCATTCAGGCTGTTGTGCTTCAGTAGCACTGTATTATCCTGGAAGATTTGGAAAAGGGAGGAATGGGAAAGGAGTTTGTGGAAGACAAGAAGGCAGGACAAATATATAGGATATATTAGGAGTTATTGCATAATACGACAACAGAGAAATTACAAAGTGGACAAAATTACAGATTAAAGAAAAATATTAGAATATGGAAAAAGAGAAAAATGGAGAAATAGGGAAAATTACTAAGGGAAACTAGAATTACTCAGTTCACTTTAGTTGTGGGTCAGTCTATTCTTTTTCTGTTGTCCTGTTGATGTTGTAATTTCTTCTTAGACTTGGTGTCTCTTACTGCAGTAACAACGGTTAGATTTGGAAAGTATTAATTTGGCAAGAAGCTGTTAACTAACTGCATCAGACAGGATTGATGAAGAACAGCTTTCTCCAGAACAATAGTTCTCTTGAAATCTAATGTTTCATGGAACTTTCTGTGATGGGAGCATGGGAATGTGTAATGTTTCTCTTTTACAGTGTTGAAATATTTATATCAATTTGATTTGACTTACTTAGTAAAGATTATATAGTCTCTTTAACATTTTAATACAAGAGTTTAAGTGAATTGAGCCAGAATGCTGAAATCTGAGATACTTTGACAATATTGAAATGAAAGATTTTGTTAATTAATTGAATTCTTCTGAGATGTTTATTTGTCGTCAGGTTTTTTACTGAACAATATGAAATTTCAGAATTCCTTGTGGAATGAAAGAACTGATTCCTAGTCATGTACGGAAATAACTTCTAATACTTTCTTAGCTAGTTGATTTAAAAATTAATAACTCAATTTCTTAAACACTAAAGTAATAGATTACAAATTAGAAAGAGCTGGCTACAATCCTCTAGCTGAGTCTTTTACATAATAGAATGTCACTTGAGCAATTCCTGCTTTAACAAAAGCCTAGTGCTTAGAATATGATTTAATATAGCAAACCCACTGTAAATCATGCTATATTGCCCCTTATAATTACTTTCAATGTTGCAAATTTATGCCTCATTGCCAATGCAAATCTAGTTTCCCTCAGCCTCCAGCCACTGTATTTTTTTCTGGTTTGTATGTTAGATTTAAAAAAAAAAAAAAAAAAATTGTTCTTCATGTCAGTGTTACAAACCAGGTTTATGTCATCATTTAACTTTCCCTGACACCATAAGTCAGCAGAGCATTTGGTATCTTGGTAGCAGATATAGAGTTTGTAACAATCAATATTCTGATGTCTACACTTGTGAGGTGATGGTCGGCCTTTCTGGCTAATTTTACACTTTGAACATTTACAGCTCAGGTTTGGCTGCTGCCCCCACATCAGATACTGTCTAGATTCCTGCCTTCTGTTAATTAATCGAATTATTCACAGATATTTATTTGTTTTCAATTTTTCCCGTGTGTTATGAAATTTCAGAATTCCTTGGGGAATAAAAGAACTAATTCCAAATCATCTGCAGAAATAGTTTTTGATACCTGTTTAGCTAGTAGATTTAAAAATTAGTGAAAGCCTCATTTCTTAACTATTGGAATAATAGATGATAAGTCTGAAAGACCTGGCTACAGTCCTCTGCTGAATCTTTTATATAGTGAAATATTTTCTTATATGCCAGCATGCAATTTTTTTTATTTGGAAAAAAAATTGGAGAATCCCAGAATTTTGGGGTTGTAAGGGACCTCTGTAGATCATCCAGTCCAACTTCCCTGTCAAGGCAGGGTCACCTGGAGCAGGTGATACAGGAATGTGTCCAGGTGAGTTTTAAATGTCCCCAAAGGGGGAGAGTCCATGACCTACCTGGCAGCCTGTGCCAGTGCTCTGCTGCCCTCAATGTAAAGAAGTTCTACTTCATGTTGAGGCAGAATTTCTTGTATTTTGGTTTATGGCCATTGCTCCTCATCCTGTTGCTGGGCGCCACTGAAAAGAACCTGGCACCATGCTCTTTCCACCTGCCTTTGAGATATTTATTTGCATTGATGAGATCCTCTTGAAGTCTTCTCCAGAGTAAACAGGACCAGCTCCTCATAAAGAGTCTCTCCTCATAAGAGAGATGCTCCAGATCCTTCTTCATCTTTGTGGCCTCCACTGGACCTACTCCAATGGTTCCTTGTCTTCCTTGCACTGCAGAGTCTAGAACTGGAAAAAGGACTCCAGGTGGGTCCTCACCTCCCTGGACCGGCTGGCCACACTCTTCCTGACGCACCCCAGGATCTCGTTGGCCCTCCTGACCACAAAGACACATGGCTGGCTCATGGTCAGCGTCTCACCCACCAGTGCTGTCAGGTCCTTCTCAGCAGAGCTGCTCTCCAGCAGGTCAGCCCCCAGCCTGTTCTGGTGCTTGGGGTTATTCCTCCCCAGGTGCAGCACCTTGCACTTCCCAGCTCTCCAGCCTATCAAGGTCCTGCTGAATGGAAGCACAGGTCTCATGTGTATCAGCCACTCCACTATAAAACTCCACCTGAACTTCCATCTATCCATCCGTCCATCCATCCATCCATCCATCCATCCATCCATCCATCCATCCACCCATCCAACCATCTTTAAATAGAAGATTGGAGCAGATGACCTACTGTGGTCCTTTTCAACATATACAATCCTGTGATGCTATGAATTTCTTTCTAGAAATAGAAGAAAAGAACATATAGAAGAAAATAGTAAACGATTTCCTACAGTCTTTATGCTTGATAATAATTCACAACTGTATTTTGAAACTAATTAATCAGATTTTAATAAATTAATATCTGGCCTGTTGATTTTGTGTTCCCCTAATATCTTGGTCAAAGCATTTGCATGATACAAAACTACATGTCCTAGAGAATCTTTCAATATCATTACTATGCATTCTACCAGCCAAATTTATTTTCTCATCTAAACCTCTCAAAATGCACCAGCCTTCTTAACATGGAGTTTTTAAGCAAAGACTCATAGATGACTAAAATTAATGTTTTAGCAGAGCCAGTAGAGAACTCGAGAGGCTTTGATTTATTGAACGGGTAATAGTCCTTTCTCATTCCACTCTGTAACTTCCCGGAGTTATAGTTTAAGCCTTTGTTATGAGAACAACAATTTGAAGGATGATGCCAAAATCATCAAACTTATTTTTCAAAAGTCTCTTTCTCTCTCTTGCTGCCATCTAGTTTTTAGGTTCATAAGCAGCAGAAAAACTGTGGTTCCTTACATTAATTTTTAAAAAACATTCTCTGCCCTCTACCAAAATGGTGAACTCTGGCTGCTTGAAATAAGACTTTCTTTCATCTCCTAAAAAGAGCAGGGTCTGAGAATTTTAAAAAAAATTTCAATAGTTTAACTTGCATATTAAATATATTTGTGTGTAATATAAGTGTTTGAAGCTGATTTTACATATTACAGTACTATTTTTATTAATATATAAACTATAATTTTATCTTAAATAAATCAGTTGTCTTTATTACTTAGGCAAACTCAACTACTCTGTTTTATGCAGAATATTCAGTCTGCTGAATTTCACTGATATGATAGGCAGGTACAGTTCTGTTAGAACATTGCAAAAAGATCACAAGGAAAACAAGAAAAGTGGAAATAGAGTTGAAAAAGGATAGCACAGTTTGGGTCAGGGTAAGAGCAAATGATTATGAAATGATAGCTAGCTCTTACTCAAATACTCAGATGAGATTTGAAGGCTTTTGTTGCTTGCAGAAGCACCAGTCCAGGGGAATGTTGCATCTCACCTGCCAGCAATGCAGCAGGGTACTACAAGGAAAAGCTGTGGGATTAGCATGTAGCAGCAGAGAGAGAGATATCACAATTAAATTACTGATCCTCACCTGCCATATTCCTGAGAAATACTTGTCTGTTAAGGTCCCCATGCTAGGAGTCCACCACCCTACTGTTAGTTGCCTCAAAGACTGCTGTCTGCTAATGTGTTCCCTCTGTACTCTAAAGGCAGTTGCAAAGGCGCCTGTGCAACTTAATTTCCAGCCATTTTCGATAGTGCTGGATGTGTCACTGTCCCTTTGCTCTCAAGGGATTCTAGACATAGAGCAGATTCCTGATACTTCTCACTTCAGGTAACCTATGCAGGTGTATGGATGGTGGGATTGGCTGTGTCGGCAAGTGAGAGCTAGACCCAAGTAGGAAATCATTGTTGACAGTCTGTGACAATTATATCCATGTTTTTCTTATACTAGATGATACTTTGGCTATGACATGCTAAGCAGTGCAGAAGAACTGGCATACCTATGCACAAGGATGTATAGGTATGTCATATGCTTTTTGGAAGTCAGGTAACTCTGTATGGTTGTTTTTTTTTTTAATGTGGTTTCCTCAAGTTTCTAGTGGTTGCACCAGAGAACATCAAACACACCCTTTTTTCTTGCGTGAAATGCAAACGAAAGAGGAGCCTAAGTGGGTCTGATGCAAAATAACAAAGTGCTGCACATTAGGTGATTATGGTAAGTTTGTCTTCCTTACAGCCTTAGGAAAATAACTCAGCATGGGTCAGATCCTTAGCTGACACAGTTGGTGCAGATTCACTGAGACAGAAAGAAGGCTGTATCTCTAAATATTTTTCCAGTTCAGAGTAACTCTGAGACGTAAAAAAATATAGCAGAGGCTATCCTTTACTAAGCTGTTCTTACTCCACATACCACCTCTGGTGAACTCCAGGCATATTTAATTATGTTACCATATGTTGCCCTCCTCAATAGACACGTTTTTAATAAGCTAACTCAGGACTGTTCATGAATAATTGAAGACTGGAAGGGGTAGAAGCAGAGAAGGTTGGGTTTTTCTTTTTCTTCAAGCTGGTCCCCCAGCAGACTCAAGACTTAGTCTTCACTAGTAATGCTTTTTTTTCCTTTCTAGCTCTGTTCCTACCCCTTCCCTCACCAATCCTCTCAGTTTTAAGGTCTCTACTGAAAACAGATTAAAACAGGTTGCAAACAGCAGGTAGAGTGTATTGTGGCTCTTTAAAAAAAATAAAATGTGTATTGCAATCTGTGCTAGTTCTATGCTTTTTCTCTGGTCAAGAGTAGAAGAGTTTAGGCCAAGAGCCCAAGGGCTTAGGAAGTCAGTTTATCCCAGTGTCCCCTGGGTGTCCAGGACCAGTGTGATGGGCTAGGGTGAGTCTATATCCAGTCATGAATAGAGTCAAGGTGATCAACTTGGATGAGGAAAGCTCTTTACTGAGACAGTGTCAGCTAGACTCCATTAACAGCCATGAAAAGGAAGTGAAGTGGAATGAAAAAGTCTAGTTTAGCAAAAAAGAAAAATTCTAGAAGCCTTGATGTTTTATAAATCCTGTCCCAATATACCTTCTGTAATGGTACATAGACTGGAACCCTAACCTGCAGGCGGTTGTGGATGAGGAGCTGGTGTAAAAGAAGAAGTGCCATTGGAACTGCCAGCTCTGCCTACCACTGCAGGACCATAGATGTTATGATAGGCTGTGTTTTGGAAACAAAATTTCTTGGTCACCTAACTGACTTTTCAGCTCAAGTCTCACTGGTTGAAGAAGCCAAGAGCAGAAAACTTTTATTTGTGATTCAGTAAATATTGTGTGAAGGTACATACATCAGGCTCCCTGGGGAAGCGGTCACAGCACCAAGCCTGACAGAGTTCAAGGGTTTGGGCAGCGGTCTCAGGCACATGGTGTGACTCTTGGGGATGGTGCTGTGCAGGGCCAGGAGTTGGACTTGGTGATCCTTGTGGATCCCTTCCAACAGCTTATTCTGTGATTTTGTGATCTATAGACAAAGGTGCTACTATTTCTATTTAATTGCCAGTGTTCGGATTAATCTGGAGGATGCATAACTGGCAGATGTAGCAGAAAATAACTCTCCTTTCCAAAGCGAAGATAACTGCTGTGTCCAATGCCTGATGACTCTTGCTGCAGTAAAGATGAGAGATTTTTGATATAAAATTTTCTGTTGGAGACTGTGGAAACATTCTGCTGCTTTGAACTGAACAGAAAATAAAGATGTACCTCTAACTAGAAAAAGAATACAGTTCTTTTATCAATAAGGAATCAGATTTATTTTGGAAGGAATGGCAAACGAGATTTTTCTCTCAGTTCTTTGAGGTCTGGGATATTTTATTTTCATTTTTAAATGCTTCCCCATATTGTAGTGTCAGTGGGGAGTGTGATTTGTTCTTCTACTTTTGCTGAGTTCACATGATGTCACTCCTGTTACTAATGCCACAGTGTTGGCTTGGCTCCATTAATGGCCATTGTGCATTAAACCATTTTGCCACCTGGCATCTTTCTTTCACAGCATCTCTTGCTTGCAACAAAGCAGTCAGATAATTTTTCTCTGTAGCTGGCACAGCAGAAGATGTGGTAGGAACTGGTCTGACAGAGCAATGATGGATGACCATAATCATTCCTGTCTGGATAGAAAGTGTATCACCTACCAATTTGTTCTGCTCCTACCAGCTAGAAAAGCAAACGAACAAAACAGTGGGATGGCTCCAGCATGGCAACAAACTTCTGCACCAGCTACTAGAATTGTTTGACCCTTATTTGCCACGTGAATAAAGACACATAAGTTTCTGTGCTACCTAGCTAACTAACAGGTTTCTGTTAATTCTGCACTGTGGAGTCACTGAGAAGGCAGGAAATGTAAAGAAACAAAAGGAGCTGATTCTGCAGCACTGGATGTACCTCACGTCTCCCAATCTCATGTCATGACCAAAGCCACAGCTTTAAAACAGGGAGGATACTCTTCAAACTCTTTTCTGTTCCTCATGCTCATCCCGTATTCTCAACACACATAGTTTGTCTTGAGACAAATGGTTATAAGTGGACAAAATATTTGAACCTGGAAACAAGAAGAATTTCTCTGGGTTGTCCCTCAAAAGTTGGGTGGGGTTTGAGGGCACCAGGATGATGTAGGAAGACAGGACAACAACCTCAGTGGCTGGTTGCTTGCTGCCTAACAAGGCAGTTAGGAAAATTGCTTCAGTCCTGTTCAACCCAAAACATGCTGGACTCACGGCAAGGCTCCTCAGCAACCAATGTGTCTCTGAAAAGCCCAAAGCTGAGAAATTCTTTCTTACAGAGAGAGTCTTGAGACATCTCACTAGCCCAGCTATCAAAGACCAGCTCCGCATTCAAGGGGTTGCTGGTTCCTTGTCAATATTGCAAACTCTCATGATTTTATCAAGATTTTTCTCATATTCAGCTCTTCTGAAAGGTTCTGGAGGCAAGTGGTAACATGCTTGTCTTGGATTTTATTTTCAGCATCACAATATTTTTATTTCTTCTGATTGGGAAAAGAGCTTGAAATTGGAGATTCAGAAGGACTGATGTAAAATCCCCCAGGAGCTGTTTTAATTATTATTGTTTTAAGAACGTCACATAATACCTTCCTAGCTGACTTGTGTCTTTGTTCACTTCCTTGCTAAATGTTCCTTTCAACAGTTCCAGGTAAGGTGTAGAGTTTGTGTCAGGTGAACAGTGATACCGGCACTTTGCCCAGGGAAAAAATATTTTTGTGGAAGAAGTGAGTGCACAGGATGGATAAAAATGAGTGTTATTTTTAAAATACAAACATGGAAATGTTTAGTTTGGGATGGCTTTTAAAAGTAAAATCTTATCATAAGTGCTAAGAAAAGCGACAGCATTTAAAAAAATCATATCATTTTTACACAAAATAACTTACAGTGACTGTTTCATCAAATTAAGGGGTAGCTAGAGGTCCAGGAGTGTACTATGTTCATTACTGTGTTCAGTGAAAATTCGGTTGCATCAGTCCTTGCTTTTCTCTATATACTTGGGGGTGAGCTATTTAAAGTCTTCCATAGATGCTGCATGATATATAGGAAGTCCCCCATGCTGTGACAGTCTGGACAG
Source organism: Origma solitaria (assembly GCA_013397895.1). NCBI lineage: Eukaryota > Metazoa > Chordata > Aves > Passeriformes > Acanthizidae > Origma > Origma solitaria. The sequence continues at coordinate 931,298 of VZRL01000790.1, forward strand.
TTCCCAACCTCTTTGCAGGTTTTCCTGTCAAAGCAGCAAGATTTTATGGTCTTTCCTAGTGAAGCTTCTTGAAGCCATTGAATACATTCTCTGTCCAGGAAATCTGCTACAGAATAACCTATTTTCTCTGTAGCAGATGGGTATTTTCAAAATCTATATTTTTTTATCCAACTGATCCATTTCAATTTTATCCTTTTGCAGAAATATCTTCTGGTTACGGGTTTGACTTGGGTTATCCAGGTTGTTAATTACTTGGGATTGTACTACAGTTTAGACTTCATGGTTATGTTTTTATTGTTGATTTTGTGAAGTTGAAAGAAGTACTTCACTACTTAGAGGTATTTTCCTCAACTCCTGTTCATTCTTGTTCAATACCAGGAGCAAATATTAGTTCTCCTGCTGCTTTTTATCTGGTGGAGGACAAATTGTCTTAATGCACAGATTGTAGCCAGGTGTGTCTGTCCTGCAGAACATTCTTGAAGGATAAAGTGCAAAACTGGAAGGAATTTTTTTGTCCTCCTTATTCTCTGTGCCTGCTTTCCTGGTTTTGTTTTTGTTGTTTTTGGAGGGTTTTGTTTGTTTGTTTGCTTTTGGTTTTGGTTTTTGGGTTTTTTTTCCCCACAGTATATCTTTTGGCCAAGGTCTTAAGGCCCTCTTTTCTTGTCTATTTTTTGGAGGATGCTGCTTCAACTTTGGCTTTTGTTCTAGAATCCTCTCTTGACCTTTTCTTTCTAAAACCAATTTATTCAAAGAATGTCATCATAAAATGGTCGTTGAATGCCCTCCTGTTTCAGATGGTGATTGCATTGCTTTGTTTTACATTGCAATGTAAAAGTAGAATTCAGTTACATAGAAGTTTCCCTCTAAAATTTGATAATGCATGGGATTCAGAGGATGATAACCAGTCTGAGCCCAAACTGCAATGGAAATGAAACAAAAAAACCCTGTAGGGCACATGGTAAGGCTTGCAGCCTGCTCCTACATGGCTGCTAGCAAGCAGTGCTCAGGACTATGAAGCCTCTGTTGGGCTGAGGGTTTCAATCAGGATTTCTGTGGCAGCCCAGCTCAGGGGGCTCTTAGGAGGGGCTGCATTGTGGCTGTGTCTGGCTGAACCTTTTGGAAGGAGTGCAGCAAGAAAGAGTACACTAAATAGTACTGATTAACTTACAGGTTTTTTTTAAAAAATGGATTGATGCCTGCCCAAACCCATGTGTGAGTGTCTTTCTATCCCAACTGCATGCAGATCTTTTTTGCTTTTGGAAATGGGCAGTGCAGTTGCTTACTGTTTTCAAAACCAATTATCAACCAGCCTGAGGCAGCCTAGCATTGGGCACCCCAAACACTTCCTACTTCATAAAATGGCAGGCAGCCAGGATCTTGCAGGTGGAAATACCTATGTGGACAGATGAACTTTATTTCCTCCTACACAGCCTCATAGCTAGATGAGACCCTTTCCTGTATCTGGTACCTCTGATATCTGCATCCCAATCAGCTCACCACATGGGGGGAAGCTGGTGGCCTTCGCATCTGAGTGGGATGGCCTGAATAAAATGTAGGTGTCTGTCCTAAGTTACATAGGCTTCCTCTACAGTCACCTCTGAGAAGGAGACACTCCGTTCCAGGTTAAACACTGGAGAGACGCATGAATGGCACTCAGATATGTACCTGTCTTTCACTGATAACTCTGTGGGGAGCAGAGATAACTACACTGACTGCCCAGCTTAGACTAGGCAATTAACTTTAAGCCAGCTATAACACTGTCCAATTAATCCTGCATGATATTTAGAGTCTGTCAGTCTGCAACATTGCAGCACAGGAGACATGAGAAATAGCACCAATATATTCTAAATGGAGTTTACTTTCCTTACATTTGTGTTCTGCTTACATTATGTAAACATAAATGTAAAGGACTTGTTGTTTGGTTTTTTTAATGGAAGGAATAATTTCAGTTCTGATCATAGTCAAAGAACAGAAAAGACTGCAATTTTTTTTGCTGATTACATGTTTTTATCTTTGCCAACTCACACCTCTAGTAAAGTCAAATCAGCTGCACACTTTGTCTTCATAAAGCTAAATATTCACTTTGATGTTAGAAAACCAGGTAAGTTAGACCTGCAGTGTTATTTGGGGACACCTGTCATGATATAATACATATTCTTCCCTGTTTGCAGTAAGTAATAGAGTAACGGATTTGCTTGAAGTTGCTCTCCATGCAATTTGCAGCTGACACAACTATTACTTGCATCATTTATTGGTTGTTACCAAAATAATGTTAAAGAACAGTACTTTGCAGTATTTACTTCATGTACAAGACTGCTATACAGGTTACATCATTGACTGTGTGTAGGACACAACATGTCACATGTGAGGAGACTGGAGAAAAATCATGTCTAGTTTGGCAAAAAAATACTTTAATGAAAGAATAGCTTGTACTCTTTGAAAAAAAGGCCCACACTGGAAATTATTTTGTTGCCTTAGCTTCATCAGAAAGAACAATCAATGTCCAAGGAATTGGCGTACAGGGAAATAAGCCTGCCCTGAGCTGTGTGCTGCTGCACAGAGGCAGCTTCAAGGTTGCCAGCTGAACTGCTCAACAAGTCTGTTAGTGAGTCACATCCTGCTGCTAAAAAGATATCTTTCAAAGCCCAGTATCTGCATCCTTTATTGCCATCCAGGAAGACTGGGAATGATGTTTTAGTTTGACTGTAGCTGGCACAGAGCTGTCAGAGTTACCATTGCCTTTATCTCCTTCCAGTTTACTTGTTTCCTTTCAGTTGCTTTTTAAATAGATCTGGGATACTTATTTGACTGTCTTGCTTTATCCCCCTTCCCCAGTATTGCTTTTATTTTATTCTAAATTTTCTTGGTTGAAAGAGGCAGGTTCAGCTCCACAGTGGGTTAGATGCAGACGTCCCCTTTTCTCCCATATGTATGTAGGAAAGCCACTGAGCAGAAACTCATGTTTTGCATCTGAGGGCTCAAGCCAGGATAGTCATATCATTATATATTGGATGTAGCTTTTCAGATGAAAGAGCAAATAAATCCTACTCAAGTTGTGTTAAATGGATAGGAGTAGGTTTCGTTTTTCCAGTTGAATACCAGTCAGAAATAGGGTTATATTCTGGTTCATGGATGCTAAATCCTCTTAATTGAATAACATATTTAAGGGGATCCACACCTTGCAAAATATAAAGTTTATGTCCATATACCAAGATTATGGCTTGCTAGATGTCTTCCCAGAAATGGGCTCAGCTGGCTCACATGGGCTGGGGGCTTTGCCACCTGCTCCAGCTCTTCGTGCCTTCCCTGCGGCACCTCTCTTGAGCAGCACCAGGGCACAAGCTGTGCCTGCAAGGTCTGCAGATGACTCCTGCTGTCCTGACAACTCCACCACTATGTTACGTTGGAACTTGGGACATGATGCAATAAACCTGTCCTGGGGTGGCATAATGATATCTTGTATTCCCTATCGTTTTCTATGCTTGACCAGAAATATGGTCCTGTAGCTTTAACTGTGTCCCGCAGCTGGGAGCTCTGCCGCCAGCGCAGGATGTTTTGAAACTTTCCCCAGCTCTCCTACGGGGGAGTGAGAAGGAAGGGACACTGTTTTTTTTTTTTTTCCCCTCAGTCAGTTGCTGCTGCTGGTGGCTGGTGCTACTGGTGTAGCTGCTGCTTGGGTTGGTTTTTTTTTCCTCCCTGGGATTGTTTTTCATCGTTCTGGACCCTTTTCTTCGGCTTGCTTTCTCATCCGAGAACCTGAGGAGCCCCGGGGGACAGCAGACGAGAATCGTCCAGGGAGCCACCGGAGGAACTTCACCTAGCCCTTCGGGGCCCCCCCCCAACCCCAGAAAGGGGAAGCTACGCCTGAGGAAAAGGACACTAAGTTCATCAGCTGTTTGTTCAGGTTTTCTGACCCCTTTTCCCCTTTTCCCTTTCCACTGTGTGGTCTGTTAATTAAACAGTTCTTCCCACCTTAGGCTGAGATATTCTGTGTTGCGGGGAGAGGAGTGTTAGAAACCTTTGCTGGGGGTGGGGGCGGCACCTGTTTGGAGTGCTTTCCACCAAGGATATTTGTCTCTAATCCAAGACAAAACCCTAAAAATCTGCAATCCCATGCTGATTCTTTCATACAAGTGAGATTAAAAAAAAACAAAACCAAACAATATTTGGGAGACCAAGGTATTATAAATTTGTGTTTGGAGTCTTTGAAATTTCTCATAAGAAAACAGCAAACTTGAGGAATGCTTTGGTTAGAAATATTTTTTTAGTCCAGGAAATAAGAATAGTTCCAAAACCATATTTAATCTTCCAGGGAAAAACTATTTTTCCCCTGAAATTCTGAGGAATTGCACACATAAAGGTATGTATGTTTTTGCATTTCCTTTATATGCTCTGTTGTGCTCCTTGATCATTCATAGGCACAGATTTATTATCTGGGCTAAGGATGAATTCATCCTCCAAAATCGGGCCTAGAACATGCTCTTCTTTAAAGGTCTGATTTCAGGCAAGTGACTGCAGGTCCCCCACATTTAGATAACCCAGATGTCTATCCCTGTCCTCAGGTGATGGCGCTGCAGCTCACCAAGCAATATATTTTAGTAGTACCAGGTTCTTTTGACAATTCTTTTTTTGATAGAACAGCTGTACAGGGACAAGTCTGGCAATACATTTTTTCTCCTCTCAATTTTCAAAAAACCCATTTTAGGAGAATCTGAGAAGTTCCCAGAAAGCTGTCTGTGTTCATGTAAGACAAAAACCTGCCAGTTTATAAGTGTAAGTAGCATTTAATAGTTACCTTATATTAATTTCATACATTTCTCTGTTTGTCCCTATTTTGCCTTTTCTTTTTTTTTTCATTTCTTTTATATGTGCAGATGAACAAAATATCAATACCTCTCTTCCCTGAGACCCTGAGACCTCTTTCTGACAAGGAGCTCTGCCTACTGCCTCTTACACCTCCAGAACTGGCTTTTTCATTTTGAGTAAACACCTGGCTTCTTCTTATCACCCTTTTTGAACTAAAGCTAAGGAAAATTAGTAGAGGCTAGCTGTATATCTGAATGTGCAGTCTTCACATGTGTGCACTTTCTCTTCCCCTATATTCTCAGATTTTTTTTTCCTCGGACTACTGAAAGTAAAGGACAGGAAGGAGTTGTGATATCCCAGGGCAGGGCCAGCTTCATGTAACAGGAATCTGCCTAAAACCGAGTATATCTGATTCTTCCTGAATGGATACAGCCCATCTCTTAAAGACTGAATTGATCAAGATCAGAAGTAGCTTGCAAGGCTTCTGCTATTTTTTTATTGTTTAAACTGCATCACCAAAAGTATAAGCAATATCTGAGCAAATAGTAATTTTTTAAAATATTCCAGCTACTGACTCTCTTGATTAAGAGAAGGATTGCTCTACGTCTTTTCACATTATTGCACTCTTGATGTGACTAGTAGTGGGTGGATGTTTCAAACAGAACCTATTTGACTATGAGAGTGTAGGTGATATACTATTTTCTCATTTCCAAATAATCTCCTCATTAGAGAATGTGTGAGTGGTAAATGAGGAGTTTCTCCTCCAGGTGTCCACTGTGTATATACAGCATGTTTCCCAGGCAATGCTCGTTGGCATTTGTAAATGATCTGTTCGCCATCTGAGAGCTTTAAAGTACTGGAGGCAGCTGCTCGTGCTTTGCCCTATTTGTAAATAGTTTTAAATATGCATGATCATCTCTGGCAGATTGCTTTACTTGCAGGATTTATGAGGTTTTTGACTTCTCTCTTATGAAATAATTCACCATAGTGTCTCCTGCACCCTCCTTTTGAAATAAACAGAGAATCTGCACATTCTGAAATCCAGGATTTTAGAAGGAATGGTCAGAAAATGTAAAGTCATGGAATGTCAGTAATGCTCGTGTTTAGACTGCTAATCACTTACCCCCCAGGAGTGCTTTTCCCTCCCCTCCTTATTCAATATGCCATATGTCAGCAATTAACAGTGGGTCAAATTACAGCTCAACACAGTTTTGCTCATGCAGTTAGTGGAGTAGGCAAGAATCAAACTTAATCCTACAACTATTCATAAATGTAATGCAAAGGGCAAATGGAAATTGGCTGGAAAATTATGGATGGTGAAATGTCAATGTTATAAATTATTTTAGCTTCAGAGTTCTGAGAGGCAAGAAGGAGCTCAGTAAATAATAAACTTTTCTAAAATTCTTTAGCTTTTGACAAAAAAAAAAAAGTATTTTAGAGTTAAACCCCACTGACTGGAATTGGGACCCCACAGTGCTGATGGGTCTGGTGTGAATGACCAGGACAACATGGTCCGTTCTGACCTGCACAGTGCCGTGCTCAAGGCATGGAGCACTGGGTGTGGTGTATGGACAAGAGGACTGAGAGGGCATAAATGGGTTATATTTGCTTGTTTCTCAAGTAAAGGTCAGGAGCAGATTGCTGCAGCAACCTGAGAGCTGCTCAGACCACGCGAGAGCTCTGCTGGACTCCATCCAAGGGGCAGCCCTCACCTCACTCCAGTTCAGGATTTCCTGGTGGTTTCTTGGTGTTGTCTGCAGATTTTTCAAATGTGTGTGTGTGTGCGCCTGTGTGCATTAAATCATTTCTCCTGCACTGTTCAAAGGCTAACAGATGAAGTGCAATAGTACATATAATGCTGTAAGGATTTAGAAAGGTAGTGATAACAATAATCACTAGTGATAGGCGTAGGAGTTACTGGCAGAAGCGTACTATTTCATGATTTTTAAGTTTTACACAGATTTCAGAATTAAAATATAAGGCATAATTATTATTCTCCCTGCCCTATTTATCAAAGCCTAATTTTTGCGTAATCCATATTGATTACTAAAAATCATCAAAGCAAAATGTGATTCATCAACCTTACTACATTTTTTTCAGACTAAGATTTTCCACTATTGCTTGAGATGTTGTGTAATTTATATTCGTAAGAGAAAATCTGATAAACCAAGAAATACTGTAAATGTATTTCAAACTTATCTATGCCTGGCCCATCTACAATCTTGCAGGAGATTATATTTCAACGTCTCTGGTTATTTTGCCTTCAGGAGCCAGAACTTATATAATATTTTCTATTATGAACTTATTTCCAGTTCATCAGCTTTATTTGTTAGATTGCAATCTAAGAATCATCATATGGATAGCACAATGTTCATCAAGTGTTATCTCAATTTTTTTCAATTTCTCTGTAAGCCATTTATAATCTTAAGTGAGAGATTTCAAACATTTTATCCATTCTATTCTGAATTGTAGCTAACCTTGTATTTCTATCTCCCAAATTTTCAGTAAGTATATTTCCTATGTCTGACTCCATTAGGGAAAAAAGAAAAAAAGGAAATGAAGAAACGAGATTAGAAAAAAGATAGTGTATATCTGTGCATGATTTAAGAAGCTCTCAACCGATAATTTTTCAAGTGGAATATTCTGAATGCAGTGGCATTTACAGGACTGCTCTCTGACGCAACTGGATCTCCCACAGATGCATGGTTCTCATATGGATGAGACATGATAGCCGACAAGTCTCTATGACTGAGCTTATTTTGTTACTTTATATATTAAGAAAGAACCTCTGAGAGGTTCGTGTCTGCATATCTTCATCTTCTGACAGGATGGTTGTGTGACTTCAGGTAATTTCTGTGTCTCAGAGGGCTGGTTCCCTGACTGTCCTCTAGATGGTCACTTCCATGGAGATTTTTACAGTCACGGTGATGAGCATTTGCATCAATGAAGCTATCATGTCATTAATCCATCTTTTTTTTTTCAATAGTATTGGAAACATTACACTTTCCAGAATGCTTGTATTATGTAAAGGAATAAAGGGGGAACAAAGCTCAGCTGTTTTGTGATAAAATTTGTTGGAAATAGTCAGAATTTATTATTTTCACCAGCAGATATGATGTTCTACAGTTTGACTGCAAGACATTCTGTGCCCAGGTCCTGCCAGGTTTTCATGGAGAGAAAGGAAAATGTTCTGATTCCTCATAAGCGCTGGATGGTTCGGAGAGACAGCTCATGTGAACACAGGAGTTAGGTCTGAAGCAAAGAAACAGACCTATAATAGACCCTTCTCCCCCGGCTTCACCCCACAGAGCTGGATGGTGAAAAGGGCAATCCTGAGAATAACACATTGAGGAGAGGATTAGAGGAGCTGAAGGAACATAAGGACATGTACAGCTGGAGGAGACTGTGAGTGGATCAAATTTTTTGGAGAAGTTTGTAATCGTTGCTACCTACCTACTGGAAAAAGAAAGAGAAAAGAAAAGGAAAAGAAAAGAAAGGAAAAGAAAAGAAAAGAAAAGAAAAGAAAAGAAAAGAAAAGAAAAGAAAAGAAAAGAAAAGAAAAGAAAAGAAAAGGAAAGAAAAGAAAAGAAAAGAAAAGAAAAGAGAAAAGAAAAGAAAAAAAAGAAAAAAGAAAAGAGAAAAGAAAAGGAAAGAAAAGAAAAGAGAAAAGAAAAAAAGGACAACATTTAATCATAAGCTTTTTTTAACATAACATATAACATTTTTTTTCTACATAACTTTTTCCTAGCAAAAGTCAGTCTTAGATTCTTTAAGGAAAGAAGAACAAGCATTTTAGTAAATAATCTGGACTGTAGATGGAATGTCCATTGCCAGAGCACCACATAAAGGGACAGGGAAGTGCAGAACAGTGCTACTATAGTTTAGAATTAATGAGAGTGAAAAAAGCACAGGAAGGAAAACTATTAGACTTGATCACAGAAATCACAGAACTCAGTCTGCAACTTGGGACAGAAAATAAAACTATCAGGGAAATGTAGTGGAAGAGGAAATAGCAAATGAAAAATGAATGTGTAGCAGGTAGACATGATTTGAGGACAAAAACCATCCAAAAATAGATGAATAAAGCAGAAGCTGGTAAGAAATTAACAGTATGACATGCAAATTTAGATCTAAAAGGGTGAACATCCCGGAAAAAGAATAATTAGTATTTTGTATTTCAGAGGAAGAGTCAAAGATTGTACGGAGGAATGAAAACCCTTATCAAGTTGGCATTAATGGCTGTCACTGTACTTAATATTTTGGTAAAGAAATGATGACCTTTGCACAAAAAATATGAAACTATGCATATGGATAGTTTGTTTAACAGAAATATCTAAGACTGTGGCTTTCTGTGCACTTTTTGGGGTAGACTGTTCAGGCTTTTTTTTTTCCTTTTTTTTTTCTTTTTTTTTCCCTTTGGTTTGTTAGTTTGTTTTTTCTCATAGAGAGTTTGCAGATTACTTTTGAACTAAAATCTGCTCCCCCAATCTCATTACTAAAAGGACCTGTGACACCTAATGTATGACTAATGTAGTTGCACTCTTTTAGAAATCTTTCTCTTCTTTCTCATGGAGAATAGAAATAAGTTGCATTTCTGTAATTTTCTAGTCTCAGTGTTTTTGGTGCTGGATGTTGTAGAGTTGTAACCTATCATTTTAGATGGTGGAAAACTGCTGACCAACAGTTGCTAGATTATTAACGCTTATATAAAGAAAGTTTTGTAAATAAAGCTCTCTCAATCGCCATCTTGGGTACTGCCTGCCTGACTTCCCTGCAAGCTTCCGTGAATCTCCATGAATAAGAAAAAATCAGAGCAACTGACTAGGGCACTTCAAATGAGTGTATGAAGAGGCTTAGTAAATAAAATACAGTTTTATTGAGAAACTGTCTCTATTTTTCACATTAAAGTTCTTCAGGCAGCTGTGTATGCTCAGAAGCAACTCAGTGTTGTCATGACTCAGTGATTAATATGTATCTTTGGAATGGTAAGATCAATAAAGCTCGCGCTTTTAGAGCACATTATCAGGTCAGAGCACTCCAATAATAATAAGATGACCTTTACATGTTTTAAAAATGTATTTATGGCAATCAGCAGTTAAAGACCTGCTTGAGATAGCATTTAGAACACTGTTTTCAAAAGCTACTAATGACCTTAACTTCTCTAAATTTTTTTTTTATATATATCAAACCATTTGTCCTATGACTCTTTGTGAAATTCTGTGAAAATTCACTGGCAATGTGTTTCCAATTTAAATAGATTAATATGAAAAATATAGTTCTTCTTTTAAATGTGCTACCTGATGATTTTGCAAGGGCTGATTTCCATTTCTTCCATGTACTCTGATGAACAATAAATGTCCTTCTCCCTGGAATTCCTAATTCTGTAAAGCAATATCATATCCTCTTCACTGACTTTTTAAAGCCATAAAAACCTCTTATTTACACTTTCATCTAATATAGAATGTATTCCACAAATCTGATAGTATTTTGTTGCCTTTCTCTGTCCTTTTCTAACTCCACTATAAAGTTTTTAGAAGTGATTTGCCAAGAATGTCATGCAACATTTAAGATGTTGGCACACTGCAGCAACTCTGTTTTCTTGATGCTTTCTGTTTCATTCTCTTTGCATTTCTTAATCTTTCCTACTCTTCTATTTCCCAGTCACTAAGCATGCAGTTAATGGGTGTAGATTTCAGAAAACAATAATTTCAGGTTTTATTTCCTGCTTGGTAATAGCTAATTTAGAAGCCAACCTTGGGCAAACTGGGTTATTTTACACTGGAAAGACCAGTTACTAAATCTGCTGATAAACCCTGTACATGCTGGGTTTGATGATCAATTCATACTGCCCAGGTTTCGGACTAGGCCTGTGTTTAAATATCTCTCAATTTAAAATTTTTACTCCTATTAAAATAATCTATGAAAGGATCTTCCCAGTTTGTCCATGGAATCTAATTTCTTTAAACTTTGTAGGATTCAGAATGTAATGCATGATCACTTTCCTCTTTGCCAGAGGAGAGTCAAACCCAGATTCCCCATTCTTAAGAGGAAGAGCTCCTACTATATCCTCCTAAATCGGTCTCATTTTGCATGAAATTGCTAAAGGATTTTGGGTCCAAAGACAGTGCCTTAGCAAGAACCAGAGTGACTGTGAGCCATGATTATAGCACACAGAGGAAAACATATCTCCTCATTACTGAAATACTTTCTGTCAGGACCAAGGTCAAAATCTGATGAACATTTTCTTGTGAAAGATGTATTTGGTTTTTCTTTTGTTATGAGAATTTATGCTCCAGTCACTTAGGAGACTTTACATACTAGAGACAGCTACAGCACCTGATGACATTAATTCAGCTGTACTGTTTTATTCCCAGTGGTCTGGGCAGTGGATTTTCTGCTGAGATTTCAGATTGAGATGTAGTGAGGTGTTTCTGCAGTTGTAGTCACCCAGTAAGAAGTAACAAAAGGATTTTCCAATTATAAGTACTTTGATATATTTCAATTTGCAGAATTAATTTAGATGAATGCAGTAGACAGTTAATTGAGTTACTCTAGTTTGTTACTGAGATAATAAACTAAGTTTTATTATTAAGCTTATTTTTTTCAACCTAAGATTAAAATACATGTAATGTGTCTATTCATTCAATGCATTACATGAAGTCATCCTGACAGTAGGAGGAAACACTTCTCACTTTTCATCCTGTACTGCCAAGTAGCTTGTAAAAAATAAAAATAATTAAAAAATAATAAATAATAAAATAATAAATAAAAAAATTAATTAAAATTTCAGTAAAGTTTCAATGTCCCTACAGAAGAAAAGTCATGAAATGTTTGAATACACAAAAAAGTTGAAGTACAGATGAGAACACAGACCATCTAGGTTGGCATTCTGTCTCCAGTAATGAGCAACACCAGATGCTTCAGAGCAGATGAATGGATATTTTGGACATGCAAAGAAAAGTTTTTGCTGAGTAGATTTCTCCCTAACCTTACACACTTTTTATTGGCTGTGTCTCACAGTGGGATATTTATATATCCATTGATTTCTCTGGGGGTTTTTTTCGGTCAGTGTAACTGGATTTTCTTTCTACCTGTGGAAACATTCCAGTCGTTGGGAATCTTGAAATCGTCTTGTCAAGAAGTCAAAATCGTCAATTGTTTGCATAGGACAGTTGAGTTCTTTGGGGAGAAAGAAAGGCATTCTGATTAATAGCATTTCCAGTTTGATTGGGTCCATCCCTGTGAACTTCAGATTGTACTGAATATATTTTAAAAAACTCCAGTGAAAATTTGCTTAGAAATTAGCATTTTGGTACAAATATGCTATTTTTTTCCAGGCAAGTGAATGATTCTGGGTATTTTCAGTGTTTTCCAGTCTAGCAAATTAAATGGTTTATTGTTTTGTCAGTCTCTAATATAACTCCTCAGGACCATTTTTCCATTGGATTAGGATAAACTGAAGCATTTTCCATTGAAGGCTTGCCTAACAGTTTCTGCTAGTGTTACCTATGTTGAAGAAAGCTTTATATGAGGGATTTCTTAGAATTGTGTTTCTTGAAACTGTGTCACTCCAGTTATGGGTATCACCCAATTAAATTTAACTCTCTTTAGAGTCTGAAAAATCATCAGCATCATACTGGCTTCAAGTCATTTAGATAATGAAAACTCTTTTTGCTCTCTTCTGTCGAAAAATACTGAGGGATGTCTGGCAGATGAATGTATTTCAATTCATGATCATCATAATATAAGTTCTGCTTTGCCTAGTTTTATATGGGCATGTGGCTGGAAATGTCCACTGCAAAGACAGTGAGGACCAGTCAAGAAAGAAATTCATACAGCTCAGGTTTGCAAGTTGTTGATAGCATGCTTTGAAGGACAATCTTAGCTCTGGCTGTGCAACCTCACCTGGCTTTCCAACCTACAGACAGAATACCTTAACAAAATGGTGGATTTCAAAGGGTTTTCCAGGGTAGAAATCCAGGAACTTTTCTTGTCCAGGTTAATTCAGAAACTAATATTTTCTGTCCTACTGCCTGCTAATGCAATTAAATAAGTACAGACTTTGTTCTTTAGTTTGATTGCACATTTCATCCTTCATGTGAACTTTGATTACTTTGCAATAGATTTTATTTGCTGGAGTCCAATGATGTTATGCAAAGAGAAAATAGTGAAAATAGTTTGCAATATATGCATGGTACAACACAGCTGAGCAGAGAAAAGGCCTGGGCTCCTGGGAAAAAATTATCCTGTGGATGATTTCTTGCTTTTGTAAATGGAACTCTGCTCATGACACCCAGAGAGAACTGTGGCAGGGAGAGTAACTATTTGGAAATCAGTTTATATCAGACTTTTAAAAGGCTGTAGGGCCTCTGGGCATGATTCTATGCATATTTTGGCAAATGAAAGACCCAGCAGGTGTAAATCAGCATATAGCTCACTCCAGCTGACAGTGTGGTATAGCTACTCTAGCACTACACAGAGGAGCTAATTTTCCTTCAAGTAATGGTTGTGTTTCCAGGCATAAAAAACACACTTAGATAATCCAAAACTCTAAAAGTATCATTCCTTGAGACTAAGTCCTCAGATAACCCATCCTCTCAGACAGCAATATTAGTGGAAGAGGCAGAAGGAAGGAGCTCCTACTTGAACACTGTTCCAGTTTATGGTGAAATCAAAGCAGCCCTGCTGGACGGAAGTCAGCTCTCTGTTGCATTTACTCTTATATTGCCTGAACATTTCCGCTGAATCATAAAGGCTTATACTCATACCCCAGGAGCCACTCATGCAGTAATTCAGAAAAAAATGTCTTTTCACAAGGAAGGGAATGTTTGGAAATACTATACAGTCATAAAGCAGAGGCAGAATTTCCCCAGTGACTTCAAGTGCACACTTATTACCCTATGTACAGTTTAAGTCCTAACATTTTTACTTTTTTTTTTTTTCCTGAAGGCTGCTGACTATTTGACTTTTTTACTCATTTATCATTCTACCATTGCTTGGGTTGACAAAGTCTATTAATTCCTTCAAAACCATTTAAATTCATGACTTTACAACATGCTCTGCTTTATAGGACCTCTTTTTTTCTCCTGCTTCCTAATAAAATCCTGCAAGAATAAGTCTGATGAAAAACTTAAATATAATTTTCCAATAAGTAGTTTCTGGTTTACCAAATTGAAACAAAAGTACAAGAGAGAGAACTTCATAAACATAGAAAACTAAGAACTTACAGTTTTAATGGAATAGGTCCTGTTCTCTTTAACATCTTCATAAACGACTTGGGTGCAGGACTGGCAGGGATACTAAACAAATTTGCAAAAGGCAGAACTGGGGAGAGCTGTTGACTCCCTTGAAGGCAGGGAGGTCCTGCAGAGGGACCTTGATTTTGAGCAGGAGGTTGGAGCAGAGGTGTCTCTCCAGCCCTTCCAGCCTGAGCCATCCTGTGATGCTGCCCCAGCCACAGGCAGGCAGCTCAAGGCTTCCTTTAGGTACCAACATGATAGCCACTGGCCTGAGAATGTGATGTGGAGCCCATGTGTGTGGTTTGTAGCTGTGGGAAACAGCCTGAGAGGATGACTCCATCCAGGGCAGGAGGAACCATGGCAGCTTTGCCCAGGGCTTCAGAAGCAAAGACTCTCAGGAGCAGAAATGGTCATGTGCCTTTGGTTTGTTCCTGTCTACTTGCTTAGCACAACATTTCTCTTTACTTATTTGACAACCTTTCACCTGCATTGTCTGCATTATTTGACAGACTATAATAAAGGGGATGTTTTATTGACCTTTTGAGAGCACTTGAGGCCTGAATTGGAGGGCAGAAGGCTATTAAACTTAATTCATGTTTAGTGTAACAACAACTGTTTCAGTTGTTTTTTTAACTATATTTCTCTGAGCCATCAGTGCCAGGGAACTCCTAAGAAAAAGTCTTTATAAAAATACTCTTATTCTGAGTGGACATTGAAGGGTTTAGTACCATTCCTTGTCAACTTTCTGTCAGTGCTCTGTAACAGTAAAAACCTTATCCTGGAAAACATGGGTGGCCTCTTTGAAGATAATACTTCACCATAGAGGCATATTTTGATTTCATCCCAGGAGGAAGACTGGCTTCTTACATATTTCAGTTATACTGTTAGGTGTGCATAGAGAGAGGCTATTCTATCACTTTGGCCAGATTGAAGAAAAAAAGGAAAAAAAAAACCCAAATCCCAGAAGGTTTTATTTGTTTTTCCTGAATAATTAATGTTTATGACAAAAGGTGACCCGACAATCTGGCATTTGGAGGTGGTTAGAAAGGTAAGTTGGCTATGAGGTTGGAAGACAAAATGTAGGAGTTGATTGCTTGCAGTGGAAAAGAAATATGACTTTTTAAAGGGGGTAAAGATTTAAGAATTTTGGGGGAACCAAAACCAGACATTTAAATAAACAAAGTGCTTGGCACTGGGCAACCTTGCCGAGGTAGACACAGATGGCCTTGTTCATAGCCTTCTTTCCCTGCTATCTCTAGCCTTGGGCCAGGCAGGGTGCACAGCACTGTCCATCCTGGCAGGACAGCCTTCCCCTTTTCATGCACTGGCAGATGCACAGCAGCCCTCAATGCGCCTGACATTTTGTACCTGGCATCAACCTTACTGATGGGGAGCTAATAAAGCAAGGGTGTCTGACGGCAATAATGGACCCAGAGACCCCTGTGGACAGGGGGTGTGTGACTGCACGTGACTCGTAGGGCCAACAGCTCTGTGTGCCATGGCAGCACCCACGGCACCAAAAGTGATTGTGCAGCATAGGAGGGTCAGAGTGTGAATGTTGGTCATGAGCCATGTGAATAAATGCCAGCAGTGCAGGTTTCCCTGCATGGAGAATACCTGCCAGGCCCTCAGGTACTAAAACTTTTGGTTAAAAGCATGAAAGATAGGGAAGAGGATGCCCAGCTTGGGAAGAGAAAAACCAGATGAAACACATGATCCAGGAAACCTGATAAGCCAGAGCCAAACCTAGAAATGTTTCGGGTGTTTGACTTTGCAAGAGAAAACACCAATTTGATTTAGAAAAAGAGGAATAAGTGTTTCTCTTGAAAACAATTTTGTTGAAACAGTTTTCAGTCAAACTGTCATACCTGTGAGACCTCAATTTGCTATTATGCTCTCTTTTTACAGAGAACACTGAGAAATAAGCTTCTCTTCTGCAAGAATACTCAAGCACCTGAGATATTGTTTAATTTCAAATCAGAGTAATTGCAGTTTTTCAGAAGAGGGAATAACAAAGTTCAGGGACGTTCAGAATCTCCTCTTTCTACCAAGTCTTCCGTCTGTTGGGGTTGCTCCTAGTCAGAACCTGCCCGTAGGAGGCACATAAAAATTCACAGTAAAAGCCCAGACAGCAAGATAGGCTGAAGGAGAGATGGGAAATCCCACCTTCTTCCTTCTCTGGACAGGGAAAAACCTGTGCCTGGAAGTACCTGGGAGTCCTGGTTCCAGGTGGGGTGCTCTGGGGCTGGGGACTGAAGAGCACCTGTCAGGCCTGAACTTCTCAGCCTGGTCCTGGGATGGATGTGGTACCTGCCAGCCTCAGAGGCTTCCCAGGATGCAGGAGAAGAGGCAGAACGACCATTAGCAAGGCAGGGGTTGAGACCACAAGCTGTCAGACCAGTACCTATATCTACACCTGCAGATGGCCAGTGCATATGGGATAATTGAACTGCTATTTCTGAACCGGGAAATATTGTCAGAATGTTTTTGGCCTGCTTTTCTGACTGACGTTATGAGGAGAGAGATGGGAAATGTTTGTGATAGAGCCTTGTCAAAGCATTATTGAATGATTTCATGTTTTCAAGGAAATAATTCCCACAAGGATGTTCTCCTTTTTATCACATTAATCATTCACCGGCACCGAGGGTATATCTGCCTGACAAAATGCAGCACTGTGCAGAAGCTGGGACAGAAACCAGCATAGTCCCAGCCAGGGGGCAGGCCCCCTGGCTGATTTTGGGAGCTTATGTGTGCATATGGCCAAGAGTGAATGCTTTGTGCACATGGTGCATTGAGAGCTCCTGACTCTGGCTGAGAACAGTTTCTAAGATGGAAGCAGAGGGAAGAGGGTGAGACTGAACAAGCAATTTAATCACAGGACTTTACAGACTAGCTACAGATGCACATTTCCCAACGAGGTGAAAGGAATTTCAATGGCTCCCCAATACAAGAGTGGAAAACCAGCCTGTGGATCTTATAGCACATTTTCTCATGTTGAAGGAAGCAGGAACTGAGAATTGCTGGCTGTATCTTCTTTGTCAACACATTCAGCTTGTCATCCTGCAGCTGTGAAGAATTTCTTTCTCTGGCTTTTTTCCCCAGGAGTTTTAAGCAGTGGACATAGATGCTGTGGCTTAAGCAGGTATGACTGTACCATTAGTAATGCAGGATAAGTTTGTACTCTCGTTAGGGAGAGAAGGGACCTGGAAACTGTGAAAGGCTGCTGCATCTAAGAGGAGTTTAAAGAGGTTCAGCAAATTAGGCTAAATTGCCACTGTAAAGTTTGCCACAAAGCTATGTAAAATTCTGACATTTGAGGTTGGTTCCAAGACTGAAACCATAGTGTGCATAACTGCAGAGTGTGCTGCACAATCCTTCACAGGGATACCTGTGGGAGAAAATGCTGATAGCAAAATTGCCAGCACCTTCCACAGAGACACTACTGTCAATAACAGGTGCTGCTGCTAGCAAAATTCATATCTTTATTCCACATCAAGCACAAACCAGAAAAGATGTAAACCATAACTAGACAGAAGCAGTGACTTCTATTAGCAGAGCACTCATGCTACCTAACTCCCACACCTGAAATTGTTCTGGAAGGCTTACATTTATGACAATGGTTGTGACTCTTCGTGGATTTGGCATATGTAAGGGAAGTAAAGGTAAGTTAAAGCAAGTTTGCAAATCATTAGCACTAGGTGACCAAAATAAAGGTCAGCAAAACATGAAGGCTGAAACTGCACGTACTAAAATCAGCAAAATGCTTCATCCAATTCTCTTCTGGAGGCCCTCCCACAAACATTTGCATCTGTCAAAATATCACATTTCTTGTAGAAAATACTACTTACAGAATAAGGAAGCACAAATTAATCTGGATGCATATAATTAAAATCATTATCTGTTTCTTTCCACATGTAGTTTTAATTTCTCATTCTTATTCCTAAAGAGCAAGTGTCCACAGTTTTAATCTCTTTAACTTTGTTCTTTTTACTTCAAACTGGAAGTAGTTCTGTAGCTATATGCAGCTGGTGTACATGTTGTCAGGTGTGTGTTAACTTTCTTCAGGTAGATTTATATCAAAATACTGGAGAGCTCTATATTTTTTCACATAATGCAATTTATTGCAGGCAGGGAAAAAAGATGTAGGGAGTAGCCATGTTGGATTCCCAACAGGGTGCTGTAACTTTCCTACAAGGGTATATAATTTACTGGAAATTAGTATTTTTATATGCTGGAAAGCAGCCAGAACTAGTATGCTTTGTTGAATAATGTGCTCTGATTCTGTAGTTATGACCTATAATGAACTGAAATCTGGTGAAAAAAATGGAGTATAGCCACCAGAGTGCCAAAAATACAAACCCCATGTTCACATGTGGGGAAGAGAATGGGTGAGGGCTCAAAGAAGAAATCTGAGGCTATGGGGAATGGAAATGGAAGCAGGGAGGAAACTCATGGCAGGGAAGGGCAGCTTGGATAGTGCATGGTGGCGAGAGGGATAGGAAAGGGAGCCACTGGGGCAGGGCTGGCTCTGCAGTGGTGAAGGCAGAGCTCAGAGTCAGGACCCAGAGAGGAAAGGGCAGCAGGGGCAAGACGCGGTGGGGAGATGTGCAAGGGGCTGTGCCCACCTGTGCAGGATGTGAATCTGCCATTAGAGACCTCAGCATAACACACTGGGTGTCCTGACACTTCTCGCCCTCTGGGGATTACCTGTTGTGATTTTCACACTGATTCAGCTGGGCAGGAATAGTTTTACTTGTATTACTTCACTGGTTATGACACAGTAAATTTTCTTAAGTAAAAGGTTTTGATAAAGAAAAAAGTTTATTCCAGTACAACACTGTTTTTTAAAGGGATAAAAAGATGTTCTTCCTATGCAAGATATAAATTTTTATGTATTTCTGTCTGCCTCACACTAATGAACTTATATGACACAGTGAACAGTGAACTTGCATGCAGACACAAATGTTCATGGCCATTCTCTCCTGTGGTTAATAGGGCACTGGAAATCTTTGGTCTGTGGGGAAAATAGCTGGTGGAAGAAGGGCTCTGGAAAGAAAGTGTTGACAGCAAACTGACACAAATAAATTCTTCTGTGATTTTCCCACAAGGTGAAAAGGACTTTTTTTCCATCCAGAACACATACTCTTTAATGAAAATCCCTAACTGGAAAATGGGAAATAAAGAAGCTGGAAAACAGACTTAGTACCTTTCTCTGCATGTGGTTCAGTCCTTCTCATGTTTTTGTAGTTATTGCATTTGAATTTGCTGTCCTGCAAAGAGAATATGTACCTCTCCAGGGGCAACTAATGGAGATTCTCCATTTAGCCCAGCTGGGAAAGTTCAGTGCTTCTGGAGCTAATGATTACTGCTCTGCTCTACTGTGTGTAGCTTAGCAGGTTATTGTTTTATTTCTTTGTCTGTGGAGAGCCTGGATCAGTAGAGAAGCACAAATTGTTGTACACTGCTAGCTAATAATTGATTTTTTCTGTTCATTTGAGGGGAAAAAATAGACTTAAAGAGACTATAAAACTTCCTGATTTTTCTTCTTCTGAAGCAAACCCTCCCACCATTTAATCTGACATGAAATTTTAAACTGATTATAAAGAGAGAAGGAAAAAAAGAATTCAAAAATAGCCAAAAGGAATAAGAAAATTCAAAAAGTGTGGTGGCTGGTGAAAGATGAGTGAGATACAGCACTGGGATGGTGGCTGGTGACATCTGAGTGAGATTCAGCATTGTGCTGGAATCTGGGAACCCAAGTTCGTAGTTACTCTGCCTGCCTCAAAGCAAGGATTTAAGCAAAGCATTAATTGTTTTTAATCATTGTTAGAAGAATGGAATAAATTAAAGAAAAAGTGGAAAGTCAGCAGTATAATGGGTCGTACCTTGGGCAACGAGGATTTGGGAATCTGTTGAGACACCATGAAGCCCAGAGCTCCGAGTGTATTAGAGATGTAGGATGGAGACAGTTATTGGTTATCACTGAAAGACTTAACTGTTTAAATGTCATGGAAAGAAATTATGTCAAATGGTATAAAATGTGAGTTATTGAAGTTTTTGTTATGAGGAAACAAAATATCATGTGCAGTGCATGACTTTTTTAAATTAGAAAAAACTTGGAACAAACTGCATTTCAAATTATTGTGATTTAAACATTTTGTAACACTTGATGCTGTATTGTAAAATGTTTTAATTTTGAGAAAGTCTTATTTTTAACAAAAAAAAACCTTAAAAAATTGTTTCCAGGATGTTTATTTAATAAGGCTTAAATGAACAGAATAAGCTTTTATGCCTCCTTCTTCATGAGAGGAAAGCAGAACATTAAAAAAAGGTGATCACCATTCCCTGTTTATCATATGCAACCAAGAAATAGTGTTTATACTAGACAATTGTAGGAATAATTAGTATTTATAATAACAATAATCACTGGCTAAAGCAAGGAAATACTCTTTTTAGTCTGTAAATAATTTTGCATAACTCCACCTGAGGGGACATAAATTAAGGGCATAGTTCAGAATGGACTGCTCATTGCTAATTGGTTTGACAGGGTGGATCCAGATTTTTTCTTTGGTTTCTGCTCCCACATGGCAAAACATTGTTTCTGCATTTTCTACTCCATGTACGTGAAATGTTTTAGTTACTTCTTGCCTATTTGTCTCAATAAAACAATGAAGGCTGCTGATCAGGGTGGGTTGTGAAGAGTGTCTGCTGACAGAGACTCATTTTTCATACTGAACAGCCATTTGGGGCAGAAAAGAGAAAGAGAAAAAAATAACAGCTTGCAAGGTAACTAGAATTCCCTGTTCCTTTGCTAGTTTATGGTTGGTAAATAGCTTCTGGAAATTCATTCCCTTTGGCCTCATTCCATTGCTTCTTGAGCTAATAAATATGTTTGCAGAAACAGCAGGGGTTGTAATACCTGTTCTCTTAGTTCCTCGCTTAATGCAGTCTCATACTGTTCCCAATATTTGTGGTTATAGCAGAATTGTTTATGATTTAATAGTTACAGATTTTTTTATTGTTGTTTCAATAGCATAATCATGTCTTCCAAGGTTTACAGCTTGAATATTAACTTTTCTTTGTATTGGAATCATGGCCCCTTAGTTTTTAAATTGTGAATGAATGGTCGCTTTTAATTTTATATAGCTGATTAGAGCTGTCTGATGAGGTGCTATTAGTACAATCTCATTTATAGATATATTTCTCTGTAAAACTTTGGGAATGGAATGCAATTTACTCCAAGGGCTGATTTCTTAGTCTGGAGAGGTCGAGAAGGCTCAAAGCTAACCTGTGTTGCACTCCCATCCAGAGGTACTCTGGCAACTCAGGTTTGGGGCAGAACATGATTTCCTGCAGACATGGTCAGATATTTTGTTCAGAGAGAGCAGATGAAAAATAAACTTGAGTTAAAGATACTTGGGTTAAATATTTCCCAGTGGTAGTAGAAATCCCTTCTGTTTGCTTCGATGCCTTCCTGCCTGTAAACTCCAGATACTTTTTCAGACTTAATACTGAATTTGAATATGCACACTTTTTTAATGCTCTGCCCTCTTCCACAGAAAAGAAAAAGTGGTCATGATTTGCCATAATTAGGCTTTTCTGTCTTACCTGATTATTTTCTCACAATTGTCTGTCTCAGCATCTTTCAGCTGAAAGACATTTTGTTTTTCCCAGTTAGAAAACTTCAAGTCTGTGATTTTCCTTTCCTACATAGCACAAGTAATTGTTTATTTTCACAAAGTCTCAGCTGATATTTGCCACCATGGGATTTACCTTTTTCCCCTGCCCCTTGCTACTTTTAAAGTTATTGTGCAAATCAAATAGTATTTGTAGTTTCCTAGCTAAACTTCTCAGCTGTTCTTTTATACCACTTTCACAGTAGTGCTCTTGAACTCCTGATGGACCCACCACTTCTTTTTTCTTATCTATTGTCATTTGTCAATTTGTTAGCACATCAAAGGCAGACAAGCCTTTTAAAAGAACTTTTCTGATATATGGTAGGCTGGTGTTTGGAGAGAATATAAAGGTTCTTAAAATGTAGTTTGAACTCTAGCACTGTGCTTGGCAGTAGTTAAGTTCTTTGGGAATATTTGCAGTTTTAGTTTGTATTTGACTGCCTTCATCATTGGATGCTCCAAATGACCACATCGTACCGCATCCTCACAAATCACAAATTTAGGTTCTTGCCTGCCCACTGCAACAGGACAGGCAGTAGAAATGAGACCTATCCTAGACTTTAGAATATAAGTAATGGTCTGTTGGATTGGACCATGATCCACCATTAGGAGTGCTCTACCTCTGACAGTGGCATTAGGAGACCTATTTTGGGGACAACATGACAGTCTGCCCACCATGTGGTCTATTCCCCTTGTACACCACCAATATCCAACTAAAAAAGAAAGAAAAGAAAAAAAGCAGAACATTTCACTTTTCATACTGCTTTGAGTGTAAAATTTTATATCACTGAAGTTATAAACAGCAAAAATCACCATTATTCCTGTACCTCTACTCAAGAGCATGTCTTTTATGTGAAACTACAAAGTCAAACAGAGAAAAACACTGAAACAAAAGAAAATTATTTTGAATACTTAGCATTTTTCTACATAATCTTAAACATTACTCAAAATTTCAAAACTTCCCTTTGTGACATGCCACCTAATCATGAGCATCATTGAGCAGAAAATTATTATCTTCAGATTCAACGACACTGCTATCAGTGCCTGAACTTCGCCTTCTTCAATATGTAGCAAAAGACATTTGGACTGACTTTGTGAGTCTTGGTAAATATATTCCAATTTTTCCAACATATATTATCTGCTTCAGAAAAGATATTATTTGCTTCTGTTTTTGCTGATAGCACGTTGTACCCTTATCCTGACCAGACTCCTCTGTGGTAGGCCATTTTGGCTTCACTCTCTGCCTGCTGCTCCCACCGAGGTGTGTGCACAGGCTTTTCAGCGTCACAGAATTTCTCTGCACACCTGCATGTAGCACTGGAGCACCTTAGACCACGCTCTTTACAGCAACCTCTGTGTGGATAACCAGTGACAAACCTGAGAAGCCATGGGCCAGAGAACTTGCTTCATAAAAGGTGGGTGATACAGGCAGGACTGGGCACTATATTGGCCACCAATCAGCTCGATGTACTGTGGTTAAAACCCCTTATTTTATTTTAGGCATGTTGCATATTGGCATTTTGTTTGCACAACCTGAACAAAATGTTTGTCTTAGCTGTTCAGAGTTTCAGGCCTCCTGCAGATTTCCTTGTTTGCTGACAAGAGAGTAGAAGCTGTCTCAATTTGTGAATTTCAAAAAGCTGGTTTCAAAAGAGAGGCATTTCAAATCCCCATGACAAAATTTCTACCCCTTCCAATGATAATATGTATAAATTGAAGCAAGATAGCACACTTATACCAGCCCAGAAAAATATTTGATCTTTTCTGTTGCCCAGCTGTCTTTGGAAGAAGCAGTGTTTGACTAATATTGGCCTCAGCTTAGGATAGCCTATTTTTCAAATATATTATCTGATGAATTTCAAAGGCTGCCTCATAAACTATGTGATCATTTTCCTTGATCATATCACAGATTGGTGGAATGTGTGTTTAATAAAGAAGTGATACATGAAGAACCAAAAGGATGCTCACTTAAGAAGCATAAATCCTTTGCCCAAGTTTCTAGACAGAGGAAGAACAAATATCTATGATCACCACCTATCTGAAATGAAGAACTTTGCTAATGGAAGAGGAAGACAAGACAATCACAGTTCCATTTTGAATCAAAATATTTGCTTTATTAGCTTTAGTATTTTCATGTTTTCATTTTTCCATTTAAAAGTTCATGGAAAAAGATAGTTTTCCAATTAGTTCTAAATCCCAAATTAATATCTTTATGTAACCAAATAAACTGGTGCTGCAATCACTGTTTCTACATCCTTAGGTATCTACTGCTACGTAAATTAAAAAAAAAACATTGTGATGGAAGAGATTATAAGCAAGATTCGTTGTTAGTTTAGAAACATACCAAAATGTTTAACAACTTGTAAATCTGGTTTTGGGTTCCATTATTGTTGCGGAGGCACGGGTCAATCACACACAGACCAATGTGATCAGGTGAAAGCCGTTTATTACAGATCAGAAGGCTACTTATATACATTTTCTACTTCTCTACATCCAAGCAGTAGATTGGTTACTGGTTACTTGTTTACACATCTAAACGAATCACTTAGGGCAATGGTAAGCTATCATACAAACGCTGCTTTTGCTGGCTCTGCTCCTTTAAGATTCTTACTTGCTGTTCACACAACTCAATTGTTTACATTCTTGGAATTGTCCACACTTGGTAGCTAATTAGCCACAGCTGCATTTCAAGGACACATTTACCTTCTTGCTTATCCTGCTCAGCTAAGCTAAGGCCAGATTGTGCACCTCTGTGTTAAGAATCCCACAACACATTATTTCATGTAGCATGTGCTATTAATTGAAATTGGTGCTTCTTATAGGTAACTTTGACCCTCATATTTTGATCCACATCTTAGATTGCTGTGCCATTCATTCCACTGTTTGCAAGCGAGAATTTGATGTTCTTTTCTCTCCTGATCTCTGATCAGGGTATTATACTGGGTCTCATTTGACCTTTTACAGAGAAATGGAATTTTTTAATGGGAAGAGTGAGATCTAAAATAGGCAAAATATTTTCCTGAAATTATTTCTTTTAGAAATTCTAATGGGAACAATAGTACTTCACATCTTGTGCTAGGCAAATTTCCAGTTCTGACTAGGCTTGTACAACATGTATGTCTCTGTCTCTGCAGTTCCACAGGCAAGAGGACAACCTCTGAATCACTTTGTTTCTGAGATCTGGAACAACCATTGTGCTAAATAATCCCACAAAGGGAAGCCCAGACCATCTGGTTTCCCCATCCGTTCAGCTCCCACAGCCTGAGACACAGTGACAAAGAATCAGCCCCAAAAATTTAAGTTTGAAGGCATGTTTTCAGGGTTAAACTTCTGGGTATGTGACATCTCCTGCATCTCACCTACGTGTCTCAAGCATGGTCTAGGAAACTTGTGCTTGAACCTGAGGAAGCAAATGGGTCTTGAAGGCTGGAGAATTCATTTCTGGAGTATTCAGTATGTTCATATTGCCAGCACATCATTCTCTATCATGAGAAAGAAGACTCAGATTAATAAGTCATGTTAATACCATTCCTTACAGACCACAAGTGAAAAACAAGGACTTTGGTAAGAATTATGTTTTCATCCAAGACAGCAGAAGAACCCTGTCAGACACAGCAGGGCAGCTTGTCCTTGGGACAGTAGCTTGGGAACAGAAGGATTTCCCCTGAGCATCTGAAATGGCTTCACTCACCTGTATTGTGTCTCTGGTGAGGACTGGCGGCAGGGACCAGGGAACAGTTCATCTCAAGTTGAATTGTGATGGGTCAGTGTCACTGCAGAGACCTGGGCAACCAATGGCAGTGTCACATCAAACCAGGCACCTGTGTTAGAGCATCTCAGCTGTGTCCTCTAAGTCAGAGAAAAACACCTACTTTCATAGTTGAAAATTTTCATGGTTTAGCCTCATTAGCAGCCCGGGATTTGAAACTCTTTCCACAGATACGCTCACTGTGTTTCAGTATTTCCTCATGGCAATATTGCAGACTCTTGGTTCCTTGAGCTTTCTTCTGTTTTGTCTTTCCCCTCTTAAGTCATTTCAGTGGGAAAGCCTAACGTCTATGTCACCACTGCTTGGTGAAATTGTGTTACCTGTGTCCCTCTCTTGTTTTCCCAACTGCTCGTGACCCCTTTTAGGTCTCTCCCAATGGGAAATACACCACATAGTCTTCAGGAGACTTACCTGAAAATAAAGGGATGAAGTCCTACCCCTTCCTCTTTGCTGTACAAGTCCTTACCCTATACTGGGATACACATAGGTGCACCAAAATATACATTTATTAATGAAACGTACTTAAATATCTGTAGGAATCCTTCTTGTTCTCCTCTCTTGATGGACCTAATTTCACTTTTCTTATGGAGCACTGCTGTTGAGCAATAATGGCAGCTTCCTACTGTAATTATAAAAGAATATAATGACAAAGAAATGAGGAACAAGGAAAGTGTCCCAAGGGCCATACGGCAGTAATATGCTCTATGAATTGGTTTTCAAATTATTTGTAAGAAGGAGGAAGGATAATTAAACTTGTGTGTCTTTATTTCTCTACAGCATAATCCCAAGGGCTACTTTAGTTTAAAGCATGCTCCACTCACAGTGTCATGCAATAGGATTTTGCTTCATATTGGATTAGATCTCACAGAATCACAGATTATGCTGAGCTGGAAGGGACCCACAAGGACCGCTGGGTCCAGCTCCTGGCCCTGCACATCACCATCCCCAAGAGCCACACCCTGTGCCTGAGAGCATTGTCCAAATCCTCCTTGAACTCTGCCAGGCTTGGTGCTGTGACCACTTCTCTGGGGAGCTGTTCCAGTGCCCAGTCACCCTCTGGGTGAAGAACCTTTTTGTAACATCTACCCTAAACCTCTCCTGACACAACTTCAGGCCATTCCCTCAGGTCCTGTCACTGTCACCACAGAGAAGGGATCAGTGTCTGCCTCTCCTCTTCCCCTCACAAGGAAGTTGTAACTGCAATGAGGTCTGCCCTCAGTCTCCTCCAGGCAGAACAGAACAAGCTGTTCCTCATAGGGCATCTTCTTAGCACTCCTTTGGACACTCTTTAATTGCTTAATGTCTTTTTTATATTGTGGCCCCCAAAACTGCACACAGGACTTGAGGTGAGGCTGCCCCAGTACAGAGCAGAGCAGGACAATGCCCTCCCTTGCCCGGCTGGCGATGCTGTGCCTGATGATCCAGCTGGAGCCTCCAGGCTGACTGGGAATTGATCATTTTTACAGTCATGGTTCTCCAGCTCAGGACTCTGAGACCCCCTCGGTCCATCTGGTGATGAAGACAGAAGCAAACAATGTGTTAAACACCTCTGCTTTGCTCATGTCCCTGTTCGTGAGGAGACCATCCTCATCCTGTAATGAGCTGATAGTTTTACACTGCCTATTGCCATTAATATATTTGAAAAAATTCTTTTTATTGTCCTCCACAGTTTTGGCCAGCTTCAGTACCAAGTTTAGCTGCCTGAATTTCCTCTCTATAGTATATCTGTATCCTTGCCATGTCACCTGGCCCTGCTTCCACTAGGTATACACCTTCCTTTTTGCCTTATTTCCAAGAGAAAATTCCTATTCAGCCAAGCTGGCCTTCTGCCTTGCCTGCCTGACTTCTGACTTTTGGGAATTGCCTGCTCCTGTGCCTTTAGGATGCGATGTTTAAAAAGTGACCTACACTGATTGACTCCAGCACCTGCAAAAACGTTTTCCCAGGGGACATTACTTACCAATTGCTTGAGAAGTCTGAAGTATCCTCAGCTCCTCATATCCAGAGCTGAGGTTTTTCTGGCACTTCGCCTTCTGTTAACAGAGATTTCAAACTCAATTGCTTTGTGGTCACTGTGGCCAAGACAGCCACCAGTCTCCACTTTGCTCACAAGATCCACTGTGTTGACAAGCAGGAGATCAAGGAGGGCATCTTTCTGAGTTGCCTTCCTCAGGACCCGTTCCATAAAGTTGTCATTCAGGTTTTCTAGGAATCTCAGAAGAGAATGAGGCAAAGAAGTCCTCTAAAGTGGATGACAATCATGTTAGAGTCACAGTGAAGAAACACCTGCTCTTCGCTGTTGACGGTACGAGGACCTCAAAGTTTTGGAGGCAGCTGGGTAAGAAAGAAGATAGAATAGTAGAGCGCAGGGCAAATAATAAATATGCACTTTCCTGGTTGTGCTACAGTAATGTAATTGCCACCAGGTTAAATCACATTTCAAGTGTCATATCTGTCTTCTTGCAATGTCTAGGATGCTGAGAAATGCAATTTAACTTTAGTAAATTCATGACTTTATTCTCATCTACAGCAAATCTTAACTGATTCCTCAAGGTTCCTCTTCAGTTCCCTACAAATGATTATTTGACTACCTGTCTTCCAATCTTGATTCATACCAAATTTTAAAACAATAAAAATAATTCAGATTGCTGAGTCTATGATAAGGGAAACATTTCTATAAAGTTCTCAAAGTACAGATTGCCTGTCCTCACGATTTCTCTTGGTCTCATGGTTTAACCCCAGATAGTAGCTCAGCTCTACACAGCTGCTTGCTCCCTCCACCCTGTGCGGGGATGGAGGATAGAACTGGAAGACTAAAAGTAAGAAAACTTGTGGACTGAGATAAAGACAGTTTAATAGGGAAAGAAAGAGCTGCACATGCAAGAAAAACAAAACAAGGAATTCATTCATTCAGCACTTCACCTGGGCAGGCAGCAGTTGAGCCATCCCCAGGTAAGTACAGCTCCATCATATGCAACAGCGACTTGGGAAGAAAAACACCATCACTCTTAGCATCTCCCTGCCTTCTTCCCCACAGCTTTACATGCTGAGCATGATGCTATAGGATCTGGAATATCCCCTGGTTCAGTCGAGGTCAGCTGCCCCAGCTCTGTCCCTTCCCAAATTCTTGTGCACCCCCAGCACACTGGCTGGTGGGGTGGGTGGGGAGCAGAAACATCCTTGACTTGGCACAATGAAAACATCCCACCGTTATGAGCACAATTCCAAAAGACAGCCCCATGACAGCTACTGGGAAGAAAATTCACTCTATCCCAGTCAATACCAGCACACATACTTATTTATAAGCATGATTCGTCATTGTACTATTGGGCCAAACTATAAGAATTTAAATAGCACTCCACCTATGTGTAGAAGAAAGTGACATAAGACTATATAGCTGTGTGTACAGTTGATAAAGCTAATCCTCCCTGGAGATTTCTGTTCTAGGGAAACAATTATGTAAACTGAATAAGCCCATACATTCACAAGGCCTTTAGAGAAAACTTGCTGTTCGTTTTGGGACAGGTTCTGTGAAGGCTATTGCCATCAAATTTAGCTTGTCACTGTATTGATTAAGGTGAGATTATTTTTGCCCTTGATGTTGATCCATTTTTTTACATTATAAAATTCTTCAGTGCAACACATATTATTTGTAGAATAAAGTGATTTTTTTTCTTTCATTATTTCCACCCAGTTTATAAAAAGTATTTATTGATTCTTTTATTATGCTTGAAAATGCGGTGAACTCAACCAGAAATAAGTGCATGTTTAAATGTCTATCTTAACTGAGAATGGGCACTGGGTAACTGACAATTGCTAACTTGAGAATGATAGGTTAGTTTAGTCTGCAATTTCCTTTGTGGATTTAGTTTCTCACATAATCATTGCAGATAATATCAAATACTAATTAGCATTTGATCAGATTTGGGGTTAATTTTCATCTTGCATATATTGCTCAGCTGACTATAATAGCACATTAATTTATATCAGTTGATTATCTGGCAGTTTCTCTTCTCTGTGTTTGCTGGTACTGCCAATAACATATTTTGGAGTCGTAAAAGGTGAGGGAGGAACTGAGACTAAAGCAAACAGTAAAGAGGAAAACAGAACGCAAAAACATGATGGCAACCTGTCCCCTCAACCTCAGTCAAAGATCTGGCAGTTGCAGGAACCTGATTAGCAGTGCTACAAGACAAATGCCGCTGTCCATTCCTGGTCAGCAGGTGTGGCAGTAGATATTTCGTTGTCAGACAGCCAGTGTTTTCAATCAAAGTAATTATTTCCTGTAGGAAAAATAAAGTATTAGCCATGTTGTTCTAACAGCAATTACCCATCTGTAACAAGATGGGCACTTGGAGAATACCATTATATCACTGAGCTTCTGACTCTCTGGTCATTAGATTTCCTTTTTCATTTCCACTTGAAGTCAGGTGTCTTCCTCACTATCTGATTAATTCTGCCTTCCGATGCTGTGTTCTTTTGAGAGTCCTGGAGACAACGCATGGCCCTTGAAAGGCTGTTTTGTGCAAAAGTGAGAGAACAGGCTCTGCTGCTCTGGTGTCAGTGAGCACTGAAATGACAGTGCCCACTCTGTTATAGGCCAGAGGACCGAGCATCATCGCAGCAGGAAAGAGAAAATTTTCACAGAAATCAAACTGATCTAAAACTGCATGAATGAGGTTTAGTCATACATTAAATATGTTCTACCTGAAAACTTCAGAAACAACAGCTTGCAAATCTAGAAGGCAGCAGCATGTAGCAAATATGCCACTCATGTTCATATTCAGGTAAAGGACAGTATGTATAATTTATTTAATGTCAACCTTGCAGGCAGCCAGCTTCTAGCCATTCAGTGCAGAAGGGCTTACTGGACCTTCACTATTCCCACTCTTGCAGATCTCAGTCAAATTAACTAGAAGTGGGATCAGCCACTGTTCTTAGAAAATCACATGCCTCTAGTATTTCTCATAGTTGTAAAAAATCCACACACTGCGTAAAGTGCATGTAAACAGGGCATTTATAATCTTCCCAAAACGCAATGGGAATGGGTTCTCGAGGAGCCCCCATACACAGTTTGAAGTCCAGAGGAGGTTGGCAAAAGAGATGGGAGCAGAGGATTGCATGGAAATACACTTCTGTGGTTATCACTAAGACACAGAAGTTATGTCAGAAGTAAATGACTTCAGCATGAGAGAATCTGCCAGATTTAGATTAGATATTAGGAAGAAGTTGTTGACTGTGAGGGTGGTGAGACACTGGAACAGATTTCCCTGAGAAGTTGTGGATGCCCCATCCCTGGAAGTGTTCAAGCCCAGGCTGGATGGGGCTTTGAGCAACCTGGTTTAGTGGAAGCTGTCCCCGCTCATGGCAGGGGTGCTGGAACTAGATGAACTGTAAGGTGCCTTCCAACCCAAACCATTCCATGATTTTATCATTCTGTGAGCCTCCTGTGCTTCTTGACTGCCTTCCTTTCAGGTGTGTGCCAAGGGTCAATGACTCTCATGGTGTTCAAACCCTAAAACCATGGCAGTGCTCAGTGGCAGGTGGGATACTTTGCCGGGATATACATTATTTTATTTTTACATTGTGGAATTCCACTCATTTTTTTTTTCTAAGCCAAATTCTTGTCCCATTATATTTGCCACTGTACTTCTTGTGTTAGATAAATTTGCACAACAATTACAGAAATGTTAATTAAGAAGTAGTACAGGTTTTTTTTCGTGTGTTAGGGCTATGACATTTTTTTTGGGTGTTGCTTCAGTTCTTAAATTTGATTGCTGCAAGAGACAGCTGTTCATATATGTAACAAATGGAAAACTCTTTGACAAATTAATTGACTGGCAAGCCAAGTTCAGTGTATGCATCCACCTTGTAATGGGTTATAATTTAAAAAAATTAACTAAGGAAAGTAACTATGATTTGATCATCAAAGTTTAGACAGGCAAGCTAACCTAGGTGTGAGCAGAAAGGTAATTGTTTGAGAACTATGACATCACCTATCCTCATCCCTCACATATTCTGTTAAATTAACCTTTGCCATCACAGACAGGCTGTTGTCTGGTCTTTCTTCAAGCTCAAATGATCATGTCTAAACTCCTTACTAGGAACAGCATTGTGGGCTGGCCCAAAGGAGTTAGATGGTCCACCTAACCTAAGGCACGGGGGTTCAACCTTGACTTCTTCAGAACTATTTTAAAACACTTATTTCTCCCCTGCCATGCCTCTCTGGTCAGCACATTTGGTGTAAATGCCGTGAACAGAGAGATTTGTTCTGGAGCCAAGGTGGTGCCTCTGTCCTGTGCTGTACTGCCTCGTGGAGGTTCCCTGCCCGGCGGCTGCTTCAGGTCCTCTGCAAAATGCAGCAGGGACTTGCCCAAGACTACTCCTCTCAGTTGCAAACAGAGTTCATATTCTCATTGATTGTTCATTCTTATATGTGAAACTGTGAATGATTCATGCATTTTTCATATGATAAAAATGTTTGTTCTCAGAATATGAACGTGACTAGTTGTCACATCATATTTGCACTATCCAGGAAGCTGCAGAACACTCTGGATGATTCACCCCAGGAAGGCCAGATGAGAAGTTCTAAACCTGGCTTCTTAAGAGTAAAGTTCAATGATGGACATAAGAGATGTATGACCTCAGTTTATAACATTTAACATTTTAATACAAAAAGTTGTGGCTTTAGATGGGGAATTTATACTTGAAAATAAAAAAGTATTTCCTCCAATGTACACAATGGCAATATGCCTCTTTCAGCTGGTAGCTCTGGACTGATGAGTAGCAGTGGGTTTATAGTTCTGCACTGAAATATATCCCATCTCAAAACATGGCTGTGCGTTGCTTGCCTGCTATTTTCTATCCTGCTTAGGCTTCTCTTTTTTTTTTTTTT